>JAMKCH010042490.1:0-12703 GCA_023653785.1 Ophioderma brevispina | reverse complement strand
TTTGTTAACTGAGTATATGCAACAAATATTTTATTTTCACCCATGTTAGGGCAAATGAGAGGTCTGGCTTTGCACAATGCTCATGTTGTCAACATGTGATGAAGGTTGGTCGTGTTAGTTTGGCTAAGAAGGGTGTACAAAATTGCAGCTGTATTGGCTAATTAATGTTTTTTATCTAGACTGAATAAGTCAAACTGTTATCACATAGTTGACAACAATTAAAGGTGCTTGTTCCGATTTTTGTCCTATCGTGTTCTCTGCTTGATATGGGAGCCTGACCACTTGTGTACAGCTGACCAACAATTACTGTGGGAAAACAACTTGTGGTTTTTTTTTTTTTAATTTTTCTTTTTTTATTAATTTGTATCATTTTGGTGTTGTAAAGCGCTTGCGGTGGTTTGCAACATAAGGCGCTTATATAAATTCATGTATTAATGATGAGGAAGGGGAGGAAGAAGGATAGGTGCTTTACCTTTATAACTTTAGCGGAGTTTTGTGTCAGTATCGTGGGAAAGGAATGGATTTGGGACTGAAATTTCAGGAGGATCAATGAGGAAGGAAAAAACACCGCCTTTTATATGACATTCAAAACTGATACAACCTTGGTAACATCAGGGAGATCCCCAAAACGTCGGAACCAGCACCTGTTCAATTCCTGTAAGTCTTCATAACAGTAAAGAGTTTCAAATTTGTGAATAAACCATAAAACCGTAGTCATTAGTAAAATGGGACGGTTATTAAGGTATGTGTTCAGACTGTCGGATTCTGGCCTCGATTAACCAGAGTATTGTAATTTAATTGAATACCTTGCAAAAAGGAACACTTTTTACATCGGCAATATTTCAACTTCAAGCAAATGTGTCACCCAATGAAAAAGAGGCCCGGCCAAATGTGGATTCAACACTGGTAAACAAAGTAGTTATCTGTAAAGGATGGGGTGGATGTTCAACGACTGAATAGCCAAACAAGCCAATGAATGGCCAAAATAAATTAGGACCACATATTTACATGCTTTGCGACTTCCACACGCTGTCTTTGTGCTTATCTACTATAATAATGGTATATATTATATATATATTGCCTGTATTGTTTATTGTATGAGAAAGTATTTGGTATTTGTTGATGCCTTTGGCAGGCATGGAGGCACTGAGAAGTTATAAAGCGGCCTATGGGCAGCTTATTCACTATTTATATGGTTGTCTGCGTTCTGGTTATTTAGATGGGAGATACGTTGAGTGCGTGGCGTACGGGGGCATGTTGCCCCTTCTGGTCGAACAAAAGCGGGATATAGGACCAGTTAATATTCCTTTATCCCTCTTTTTTTGAGAAATTTAGACCACTTAAGGCCTAATTTTGGGCAAATTAAAGTAAATTCAGCGATTTTCGCACTGCTACACGCACATTTCATCAAGCTCAGACTTAATTGCAGCAAATCACACTGGGTTTTATTAATTTTGGGGGGGGCCCCTCTGGTGGCCATTTGGGATTTTGGCCCCCTCTAGCTCCCCTCCCATCGCACACCACTGTTTGAGTGCTCAGTAAGTTTGTGCAAAGCAATAACTATTAGGGCTAATCATTGTTTAAATTTTTTCGTGCAAAATGTGCAAGCAGCAGCAAAAAACAAAGTGACCTCTTTTCGCAGTATGGCAATTACTGTTTCATTCAATTTAATTTCTGAATGATTCAATATTTTCCAAATTTTTCTGTAAGTTTTCTCTGGATAGTCATTATTGTGCCATATTTCATGGAAAAATTTTGTTCCTGTAAACTGGCTGTCCGGATTTACCATCACGCGTAGCAATCCGCCCTTACTTACTCCCTCTTTCCACTTTGCACCGATTCAGTGCATCCTCCCATCCTCAACCCAACCCTCCTCAAACCGCCCACCTCAAAATCAAAGGCCCTTCTTAAGGTATGCTCGTCATCCTTCTCAGCACATGCCCACCAACGCCAACCTGTACCGCTTCTATACCAAACCCAACATCTGCATCAAGCCTCAGTCTCTTCTTTCCATCAACTTTTCACACACACACTGCTTCTCATCAATTGCTCGTTCTGTCCTCAAATTCCCCATCTCATTTGTGCCTGAGACCCATGTCTCACTCCCATACAGATCACGATCTCACTGAACTCCTATACACCATTCTTACCAATCTTCAATGAAATCTTTTTCTTGTATAACTTCTCCGCATTCCAATTAAAACTTTACCCACCCATACCTGTTACTCTAGCTGTCACGCCCGCCTCGCATCCACCCCCACCCCCCCCCCGCATCCACCACCCCCCAACTAACACCGTTCCTAGGTGGTTAAGTCCTTCCGCCGATTCACCTCATCAGAACAACTTCTCCCCTGTTCCACCAATTCCTCTTACTTCTTTTCTCACACTTCCTCCACCCAAATCTCTGCCAAGCTTGGGATCACACTCTTCATCTTGGTGGCACTCATGGATCCGGATTTCTCACACCACACTGAATTTGCTTTGGCCCTCTTCCCACATATGCCGCATGGACTACCTTACTTAATAGCCCTTCCCCTCGCACCCCCCCCACCCCCCACTTACAATCACTTTTGTCTTATCTTCAACCCTTACCCTTGAGGTGGATAAACACAACAGTTCCCTTACAATTCATTAAATTATTTTTAAATAAAGATTGTTAGTAACACAAGAAACATGTCATTTGGTATAATATTGACAATTTGATGCTTTAACTGTATTTAAAAATATTATCCATTTCACTCCTCACTACTTTCAGAGATAACTGTTTAACATGGAATTGTCAACACCTTTTTTTGGAATACAGGCCTTTGTGAGGTTCTTCTTTGTTGCTGCCAGTTCAGTCACAATTAAAATAAATGCATTTTTTGGACAAAACAAAATCAGTGATTTTTCATTTAGAATATTGCTACCCTTTTAATGAATGAGCAATCCACCAAGCGATTGAAAAAGTAGGTTATTTTAAGTCACTTTGGTTGTTACATAGTTTTTATATTTTGTTATTTGCCTGAATTAGAGGTAGAGGTTTGTTATTTCTATTATTGCTCATCCACAAGTCATATTATGAGATTATTTGAATGGATGATTTACGCCCAATATTAATTGGTTCGCTATGAGTTTTAAAAATGGGCTAGACTGCCGTCTTCGCCCAATATTTTTGCAACTGCATTGATCGACCAATTAATTTGGGGCGTAATCGATCCAATTTTATATCAATGTCGGGAAGGGGTAACAGACCGCGTAGGGAGGGTGTAGCGAGCCCCTACAGAGCAACAATATAGGTCCAATCCTTCGAAAGAGAGATGGGCACTCCGGTCCTGTGTAACAGGTCCGTCCCCTTACCTTTACCTACCTTTATTTGGAGTCAAAGGTCTTAGTCATTGGAGGTCCAAATGGGAATATGGGCCAAAGGAGCAGCTGGCATGCCATAGAGTTCTGGACCGTGGGTTCTCTTTAGATTTGCTATCACCTGTGTTTACTGCGATCACCTGCTTGAATGACCCTCGGATTTTGCAGTTCTTGACCTTTAATGATCCCTGATGACCGTGTAATGACTTTTAAAATTTTCGTCATCAACGATCGCCCCACCCACCAAGATTCGCCTGGATACACCAAAGTTTACCCCATTGGACCTCCTTTGACTGCATGACCCCTGTGACCTGGTGTGGCCCTTTATTAAGATTTTTGTCATCAACAATGCAATAAACACAACTCAAGTTCCATGTCAATACACCAATGTTTACCCCAATTTGACCTTGACCTTGAATGACACCTAATTTCCCTGCTGAGCATTACCGTTTTAGATGAGTATACTGCAATGTTTTCAGAACAGAAATCAGGTGTAATGTATTCGACAAATAGCGCCCCAGGTGCTTCATACCCATACGTCAAGGCAGGGGTATGAAAAGCAACGGGCAAGGTACCCATAATCTGACCCCTACAGACTTTTGAAACCCCAAACTGACCCTCGAAAACATGTGACCACAAAAAACTGTACGGCAAAACTTACCAAACATACCAAAACTATATCCATACATCAAAGCACGGCCAAGTTACCCGCTAAATACCCTGGATGACCTTTGAACCCCAAAATGCCCCCTCGAAAATCTGACCACAAAACTCATACTGCGAAATTCTACTACCACCCTAAACCCCAAAACTCATATCCTATACGTAAAAGCACAGCCAAGCTACCCAAAAATGACCTTGCAGAGCTGCCACATTGATTATTTTGGAATCAGGGAGAATTTTTGATTCTGGAATCAGGGAGATTTGATTATAGAATCGGGCGAATAAAAAAAAATAGCGACATTTAGTGTAATATCCTAGGTCCTCATGATGGATACAGCAAATGGATATTGTCTTAAAGATCATTGAAAGCTTCCACATTAAGGAACTGTCAGTAGGAACTTAGTCCATTTTGGATTCTTTTTTTTTAAGAATGGATATTAAAAGTTGAATGACCGTTCGACTTTAAATGTTCGTAACGTGAAAAACGGAGCCACCTATAGTTATGAACTGCAAATCAGGAGAAGAGCCTCTTAAAAATAAAGCTTTCCGAAAAAAAACTTGACATAATGGGGGCTTTCCGCCGTCTGACAAGACCCCGTTTAGGGACTATCAGTGTAAAAAGTCCAACCAAGGCACTAAATAATTATAAAACCATAACACTTTTGCATTAATATCAATGATGGAGCAATATTAAAAAGGCAAACAGCAAATCACAATCATGTTCCTTATCCTTGTAGCCTATCCCTTTGCACCACTGGATTAATTTGTTAAACACTTTACATGAGCACAGCATAGGCCTATATCAGTAAATCAAAAACTTGCTGTGCTGGTCCATCCAAAGTCGGGAGAAAAACCGAAAAAATTTTGGGCCCGAATTTTTATCTCAACAACACCATCATTTTCCTACCCATGAATGCCCTTTTACCCGCAAAATGACCCCTCAAATCGTGACCACAAACCTCGTACGTCGGAGTTCTACCCACCCCCCAACTACCACCCACCCACAAACCAAAATTCATATCCGTAAGTTAAAGGACAGCGAAACCCTGTTGTAGAACGTTTCATTAGAGTCCCATTGAGCAATGATGTATTACAATGATTCCGTCATTCGCTGTATGACTTTTGCAGTAGTGCTTGACGGAATGAATGGCATACCTCATTATTTTCTAATTCGCGTTGCTCAAACGAAAATACATTGTTTTTCTTATCCGCGCATTGCGGGGCACACTCTGAAAAAGGAAAACATATATCCAAACCTGACCAAACCTCCTGTGGAACACCGCTCGTCTGTGGAGGCTGGCTGACATCGTGCAAAACGTAACATGAAAATTGGTTTTACGATTACAATTTAACGTTACCACATCCTTTTCCACTCCTTACAAAACTTACAAACTCTACACCTCCGTAAAACATATCTTTAAGACTCCTTTTAACAATCTTTAAAGCAAGACTTGGTCTCACCCCTCTGTGTGAAGGAATACCTGTGTGTTAGTTGACAAGCTAAAAAACAATTGAACTATAGTCAACCGTTATCACAGAGAATGTTTTGGTTTATCCAAAACATAAGTTCCCTCCAGCCAGCACTTGCACTTATCTGAAAACAGAAAGGAACAAATTCTGTAAAAAACAAAATAAATATATTTATTTTTAAAACGTCCACACAGCGCGAGAAGACAGCATCAATGATCCACCCTACTACAAATCTCATACCACGCCGCATTTGCCTTCATATGCAATGGCATGTTGCATCAGCTTTGCGAATATGCAAATGGCATTATTTTCTAATTCGCGTTGCTCAAACGAAATTAAATTATTTTCTATCGGCGCATGCCGCCACACCTGAAAAGGAAACAATATCAACAACTGACCCAAACACTGGGGAACACCGCTCGGTCCTTTGACTGCTGGCCGGACATCCCGCCATTTTTTTCTCCCCACCTCAAAGGTTAAAGCAACGGGCATCACAGTCTGCTTGACACTATAAAGTATTAGAACACGCCCATAAGCCCCATTAAATACCAAACCTTAACCTCAGTTCAAATGTTCCTAAATACTTAATAATAAGATTTTGAAAATTCTTCAAAAGCAATACATGTACCAAATATACTCACATCAGATGTTTATGGAAAATATCAGTATTTGAGTCCACATTCTGGCCTCCAATAGCAATACCGTAATATTATTCTGGATAATCTATAAATAAAGCACATAACACAAATCTAGCCAATCACCAAAAGCAGCGTAACCTCCTTTACATCATATACCAGGTATTCAACAGCGCCTGCAGCGCATGAACCCCTTACTCTAAGGCTAATGGTACACTAGCCCACCAACAATTTCCTGCATGTAACACTGAGAAAGAATGTAGTAGTGACAGCTCTGCACACAAAAAACAGGACACATACGCTAAAACAGTCTTATCAACACAGCTAATATCCACCAAACAAGAAGTTCACCTTAGCACATGGTTTTGAATAAAAAAATCTACAATAGCTAATATTTAGAATAGGAATACACGTCCCATCATATAAACCAGTCACAACACCGAAAAAACTGGACCGTCATGATACATACCATTTAATCCGCACATCCTTAAACCCTAAATTCGCAAAGTGAGTACCCCTTATTCTAGAATACAGTTAACATCATATGATACAAGCTCATGTAATACCTGTCAATACAATACTTTCCTTAGAGCAAGGATGGCACATACGTTCACACCCCCCAAACCTCCACACATCAACGATACCTTGTATCTCTATACTAACTGGTACTCAGAAGTCAACACCACTACTGCTCATTAAAGCTTTTGTGTGTATTCAAAACGATATCCTATTTTTATTTCTAGCAAAAAAAGACCAAGGTTAAAATCCATATAATCACCACGAACGTACGAAATGTCGAAACCTGTCAAAAAGATCACCAAAAATCAAGAAGGACAACAGACTGAAATTCAAATTTGCCTCATGTAAATGAAGGACACAAAGCAAACCAGATTACGGTGAACCTTACACTAGCATAATGTAAAACCATTGACCATGTGGTCTAGGTTTCAAATTCCATAACTTAGAGCCACGATAGCTAATCAGCTAGTATACAAGGAACCGCAACAACCCTGCCATCAGTTACAGATGCATACTCTTCCTAAATATTTTACATAGAAAAAGACCTTGGGCAATTAAGTCAGATCATATGATTACTAAAATGCAAAATTTTCTATAATACATGGCAATGTTCAGATGTAATACAATACACGCTCGTCTATTTTTAGAAGAAACCAAGCGGATTAACAGCTCTATGATGCAAACACTGCTCTAAAATCATATCGATTACAAGGACGATTCAAAGTAACATACACATAGCAAAAAATGCAGAAGGGATCAAAGTATTCGTCTATATGAGGAAGCACAACGGATTAACATCTCCCCAACATACAATGCTGCTTATTGGTTAAACCACCACTATATTACATGGATGGGCAACTGCAGATGGAATTCAAAGCATTCAACAATTTGAGGGGAAACCCACGCGAATTAACACCTCTCTATCATGCAATGCTTGCTAAAATCATAAAATATCAATGCTAAAACCCCAGTCATACATGGCAAACTGTAGATGGAACTCAAGCATTCATCAATTTGAGGGAACCAAGCGGATACAGACCGGCTCTCTATCATGCAATGCTGCTAAAATCATTAAATTATCAAATGGCCAACACTCCCTGTAATACAATGGCAAACTGTAGATGGAATTCAAGCATTCATCAATTTGAGGGGAAACCAACGGATTAACACCTCTCTATCATGAAATGCTGCTAAAATCTTACATCATCAACGGGTTACCACTCTCACTGTAATACAGGGCAAAACTGCAAAGGGAACCCAGGCTTTCAATCAATCGAGAGAAACCAAGCGGATTAACACCTCCCTATCATGGCATGCTGCTAAAATCATTAAATTGTATCAATTAATGACTAAAACTACCCGCCGTATACAAGGCAAAACGCAAAATGGAGCCCCAGGCTTTCATCAATCTGAGAGGAAACCAAGCGGATTACCACCTCTCTAACAGCAATGCCTGGTAAATCGTTATCATCACTGGCTCAAACATCACTGGCATATAGCAAAATCACAGATGGAATTAAATGCCTTCATCTATCTGAGAGGAAACCAAGCGAATAAACACCTCTAGTATCAATGCTCTCATTCATTAAATTATAAAAAGGCTAAACTACAACCATAATACAAGGCAAAACCTGCAAATAGAATCCAAAGCCATTCATCTATATGGAAGGAACCAGGAGATTGAGACTCTCATGCAATAGTGGGCTTAACCATATTTAATTCCAGGCTGGTAGACGTACCGTAAAGCAGGCAAAAACTGCAGAAGAATACAAGGCATCTATCAACATCTATTATGAGAGGAAACCAACCGGAATAACACCTATCATACAATCAGCTCCAAATCATCAAAATATAATCAAGTTATCAAAATGGCACAAAGATTCACTATAATACATGGCCAAACAGCAGAAGGAAAGCCAAGACGTACATCGATATGAAAGGAACCTAGGGAGTAAACACCTCATCATGCAATATTGCTCTTAATCATCATTTTCAGGCCAGCTAAGACGGTACCGTAATATAATATGTCAAAACTGCAGAAGGAAATCAAGGCATCTATCTATAATGAGGAAGCCCAACGGATTAACACCTCTCCATCATGCAATGTCAGTTTTATCAAATGGCTAAATTATCCTGTGCCACATGGTAAAAAAGAATGGAACCCCAAACTTCACCTATATGAGGGAAAACCAAGTTGAAGATCACCGTCTCTATCATGCAAATTACTCATAAATCATAATGGAATACGGTGGCCAATCATCCCGTAATACATCAAAACTGCAGAAGAAACGCAAGGCTTAAGTCTAATATGAGAGAAAACTATGCAAAATAACACCCGTCATACAATACTGCTGCAATCATACCACAATATCACAATGGCCAAAACTACAACCATAGTTCACTGTAAATACAAGCAATCAGCCGTGGGACTCGAAAGATCATATATCTGTTTATAGTGAGAGGAAACCATTCGGATTAACACTCCATTCAACCGTGCTCATAACTCATATTTGACTATCATGGCGGCTAAAATATACCGAAATACATAACAAAACTGCAGAAGGAACGACACAGCTTCGTCAAGTATGGAAGAAATAACCGGAATACACCTTCCCTGGAATAACACCCATCCATGCAATACTGCTCAAATCATACCAAATAAATCAAAATGCCTCACATAAAGACATAGCAAGCAGCCCTTGGACTTCAAAATTCATTAATATGACCTGTGTGCGAGGAACTAGCGGAGTTAACACCTCATCATCAAACTGCTCATAAATCATAATCGATAAATTAATAGGACAGCTACAATATTCCGTAACAGGTGGCATTCATCTATTATGAGAGGAAAGCGAACGGATTAACACCTCTCTAGTCATGTCAAAATACTGCTATAAATCAATCATAAATTATCAAGATGACTAAAACTATAACACGTAGCCAAAACAGAACCTGTAGAAGTCAACACCTTCGTCTGTCATGAAAACCAAGCGGATCAACACCTATATCCAAAAAAAAAAATGGCAAGCCTGCTTTTCTCTCTTTCTTTCTGTGGATAAATATACCATCAAATCCAACAAACGCCACTTCACACGTCAACTATCAGTACTAAACTTTTAAACCTTTAAGGTCTGTCACAAATCTACAAAAAGACGGGGACACCTACTTTTTCTAAAACGCTCCTCCAGAAGGAGCTCCTCTACTTCCTAACTCTTAATCTTTAGTGGAAGAATACACCAACACCTCGCCCCCTCGGACAGACCACGCACAACTAGATCCTAAATATAATACTACAGGCAGAGAGTACACGAAGAGATGTCAATAATACCACATCGTGTTCAAACTACCTTCTAGAATAAATGGCATTAATTAAGCTCCTATATCCATGCACTTTCTACCTAAGGGTGAGCCGAGTGACATTACATTTGCTATTGGTCCATTTTTGATAAGCATTTGCTCAGAACCTGATGAATCTTAACGGGAGTAACCTGGGTGTAATAAAATCATTTGTGAATCTACTACGGCTCCAGTGCATTATATCAACATTGAATTATTGTGTCTTTTGTTATAAGAGTTTTGTAAAAGCTTTCCACTGTCCAAAACTAAAGACTGCCTTTACCCCTTCTAATACCATGTACTGAATATCCGGTTGCTGATTTCAGTTTTATGCTCAGGTTTACTTACCAACATTCTGGAGTTCCGACATGTGTACCAGTTTTTTCTATGGAAACAAGCATTCATAAGTGTTGAATGTGTTTTTTCTCGTATACTTCTTGTTGGATCTTTTGCCCTATGGCTTTTCCTGCCTAATATACCACGATAAGTAGAACTAACCATAAGAGTATAATATTTTTTTTTTTTTGTTTTCCGTATGGAATGGTGAAGATCAAATCTGAGTTTCCATACTCAACACTTAAAATAAAGCGACTTTAGCTTTTGACCCTACCCGATAAAAACCAAACGCACTCAAAAAGTACATTGACCAGCATCCGCGTCAACCACATTAATCAATATCACTATCTATAGAAGTAATAACTATGGCACCCCGAGACTCTTCCACAGCCAAAACCCCTAATTATAATCGCAAATACACATGTATAAATCATAGGCTTCCTATTGGTCCCTACATGACAACATAAAATCCGCGACAACATACAGTAACTGTATCGATTACATTACTTTATTTGCTTCTGAAAAAAGCACACAATATATACCAAGCCCCTCAAATAACTCCGATTAAGTGACACCAGGCAATTACTGTGCCAGTGACCTATTTCGACATAGGGAGAATTAATAATAGCAGAGAGTAAACTATGCGAAAGAAATTAGTATTCTGCACCACCTGTGAATTCGGCAACCAACGAATAACCAGCATGTTTTAAGAAAGAGTGGCAGAATACGGTTCCCATAAACCGGTACTGAGAATGAAATTACTCAACTGAGTTTCCATTTATTTTAAATTAGAATAATTCTTCCTGCGACTAATCACTACATACATATGTACTAACAACCCCCAACTGCTTAGTTACCGCACATAGGCCTAGTGCCTGATTGAATATCAATTAGAATCTACTATAAGCATGTTATATTAGGTGTTAGATTCAACGCACTAGACAACCGTTACGTAACCACTAATCACTTTCGGTTATTGTCAAAAATAATATTTTACCCTACTCTCACCCTCTCACTAAGAATCACCATAGCACAATATCGCTCAATGCAATTCAAATTCCGTAAAAAAGTGGAATTGATTCCAACACAGTCAATATTAGAGTATCACGATTTTAAAGCGTCCACACAGCGCGAGAAGACGCAGTCAATGATCCACCCTACTTACAAAATCTCCATACCCACGCCGCATTTGCATTCATATGCAAATGCCAGGGCCAGTCATGCTTGCGAATAAGAAAATGTCATTTGCATCAATGGTACAATCTATTTGAAACGTCTAACCGAAACACATAGCGGACAACCCCACAAGCCCACAAAAGTTGATTTTTTTTAGTAATATAGATTTTTGACCAAATGGGGTCAAGGTCACATAGGGCCAAGTACAGGTCAAAGGGGGCACATGGGTCATCATAGTTCATTCTGCGCATACTAGTAAGAGTCCTGGACAATGGTTCACTTTAGTTTGTCCATATAGCATTTTTGTTTTTTTCAGAAGTGTTTTATTATGTAGATTGCCAAAATGGGGTCCAAGGCCATATAGGGTCATTAAGAGGCCACTCTATGTATACTCAAATGAGATTGGGTCAGTGGTTTCTTTGATGACTATACGTGTGAAGGAATCGGCAATGTACACGAAACATTTTACATTTACACTCCAGGTTTCCCCACGGCAATGCCTTACAATGCTCTGTAATGCAAGGCACGCTCGATAACAATAGTATATGAGTCTCTTTTACAGCAATACATTGACGCTTGGTTGCACACTTAATAAGATCAGAGGGGTCATCAATCGGTAGCAGAGCAAATTTTCGGGTCTTACGGTTTTAAAACAAATTCTCTATTTATTTTTCGTATGTTTCAGGCCACTTTGAGGGAATATCCTCGATCAAAAATAGAGGATTATTTAATTGACCAATTTTCGCTGACTCTGTGTTTTGAACAATTTTTATGATATTCCAGTCAATGTGTACTGAATTTCTGCATAGATGTTTCCCTGTCAGAATTTTTCTGTAATTCACAAGCTAGATAACATTCGTATATGAGTCTCTTTTACAGCAATACATTGACGCTTTGTTCACCGTATAAGGGATAATCAGAGGGGTCATGACATTCTGGTATCAGAGCAAACTGTCGGGTCTTACGGTTTTTAAAAAAAGAATTCTCTATTAATTTTCTTATGTTTCAGCCCACTTTGAGAATATCCACGATCAAAAATAGAGGATTAATTATTGACAAATTTTTTCTGACTCTTCTTGAACGATTTTTAATATTTCCTAGTCAAAATGTATGAATTTTCTGGCAGATTAATGGTGTTCCAAAGATTTCCACTTTGTATTGATCGGCTCGGCCACTTATTTCAACAACATTTTGGCTTTTCAACGAAGCGTGATATTAAAGGT
>JAMKCH010042489.1:0-28730 GCA_023653785.1 Ophioderma brevispina | reverse complement strand
TATTCGGGGGGGGGGGTGCACGAACACCCCCTTCTACCCACTAGACTAAATATTGTCTCTTCCTATGGGAATACATATTATGACATACTGCAAAATACAAAAAATATTCTGGAAGATGTGTATAAATTATCAAGAAATCAACTGGACCTAGAAAACTGTTAAAGAAACAATCTGGAATAATGCTCATAGCACTGCAAATGTTTGAATCAATATAATAGAAATGAAAGTATATAATGAAGTGTCTGTGAAATGTGTGAAAATGAGATGGGGGTTTTTACGGATATTGTGTTGTTTTTCTAGTGTTCCTGTTGCAGATCTGCAATATTCATGTTGTGGACGTAATTTGCATGTTCTGGTAAAAATAAATGGATAAAAAAGCAGGCCAACAAAATTACGTTTTTGTGCAGCACAAAGGATTAAAGGGCCGCCTCAGAGATTACATGAGGAGGGCGCCTCAATTTCCAAAAAAATCGTGTTTTTGCATGTACATAAGCTTGTCCATATACTAATCACTGCGTGACATTGAAGCTCTCAAATTGATCCTCATATAGAAAATCAAACTTTGTTGTAAAAATTCCGGATCCGGAATTTTTGTTCTACACAGTATCCTAAATGGACGTAATACGACACATAAATGTTTGCTGCATCAAAACCAAATCGATCATCTCAAATTTCGGAATGTGCATTTTATGTTAACTATCTTAAGGTCTAGTTGACTATTTTTCATTATTACACAACCCAATATATTTCGAAACTCTGAGTCAGACTTTAGTCTAAACGCAAAAATCACAACATCGGTGAAAACAAGTTTTGGATGCTTTTCATACGTTAAGACCGTGGTAACTGCATCAAATAGACGGCAAAGAGATATAGATCACAGGACGGTCGCGGTCTGTGCACATGTATACACATCGAGTGCCTAGCTTTTATCGAATTTTAATTGAATTAGGTAATTGCTGGTTTCACGTGGTGGTACTACGATCTACTAGGTCCGTGTTTGGAATTTGTAAAATTTTTTATATGTTAAAACACAAAAAGTCATAGACCGGTCAAACAGGCAGTCAGGCCATGGGAATCAGGTTCCGGCTGTGTTTTTTGTGTTAAAACGACATTTCCGCGGTGCGTCGGAGCGAATTATGTCGGCCGGCGACCATTGATGTCAACCCCTACATGCACAATGTCCAAATTCCACACTTATATGTTGATGAGTTGTATAATCTGATTACGAAATGTCTCAAAATTCATGTAGTCTTGTCCCATGCCACTGGTTAGGGAAGAATCATCTCTCTCCACATATCTGTTCTCTGTGTTGCATATTAAGTCTCATTACTTCTGGTATGTTACCGGCTGCGTTTCGTAAAGCAATTATAAAGCCAGTCTCAAAAAAACATCCCTTGATTGTCAGCAATTAAAGAAATACCGGCTATCTAATTTACCCTTGTGGGCAAACTTATTGAGAAGGCTGTATCCTCCCAGGTTACATCCTGAACCTTTATAGTCAGCTTACCTCTGACTCATACACGGAAACTGCCCTCGCTTCCGTTCAGGATAAGTTCCTTATAGCTAATTGATAACCACCGGGGCGTTTTCCTAGTGATAAATCGACTTATCTTCTGCCTCGACACTGTCGATCATGACTCCCTTCCCTCGTCTTACCGAAGGCTTTGGGCTCAGGGGTACTGTCTGTGACTGGTTCGGGTCTTATCGTGTGGTAGGTCCACAGCAAGCATTTCAGTGTGAATGGCCCTCTGTCTAAAGATGCTCTTCTTAGATATGGGGGGGGGTCCCGCTGGGATCTGTTGTCGGTCCCAAGTCCCTTCGTATCTACTCCTCATTCATTGTGTCATATCATTCGCAGGCACTCTATTGACTACCATATATTGGCTGATGATGTGTTAAATGTTTGTCTACAATGTGAGTCAAAAAACCCCTACATTCAGAATAAAAAATAATTAAACAGTTAAGAATGTTTTGCTCACATGTTTTCTATGGTTATAAAGAAGGATAAACGGGCTTTCAGAAAACGTTTATTTTGTGCCTTTGGACTTTTGGAAAAAGAAGTTACGCCTATTTTGCTGAGATACTTCAAAATCCGTTTTGGGCCCATTTTGGCCAAACAAAATGCATCGCTTACATAAAGTAAACATGGTCTTCAGTAGTGATTTGATACAAATTTAACACCACCTTATTGAAGGGGAGAGTACTTGAATGATACAAAACATAATATCCCCAGATATACAAAAGCAAATGCTAAGTAAAAATGTTCAATTCCTAAATAAGAAATTCAAGATATCTGGTGTAAACAAAGTTTTACTTTGGTGTTCAAAAAACATAATTTTCATGTTTTTAACCTACGAAACTTGGGAGCAAAAGTGCAACCTAGAAATTGTTGTATATCTCCGCTTGAAAACAGGCAGTGCGATAATATTTTTAAGGTTTAATTATATTAAATTTAATATTTCCGATGTATTTACAGAAAACTGCAGCTTAGTTTCTTCTTGCAATTAAATGTGACTCTGATACCTCTGTATGTGGTGCAACTAATTACCTTAGAGATGTAAAACAAACATCTCGGCAGTTTTAATTATGTTCATGGAACTGAGACTTGATATGGAGTGATTTTTATAACTGACTCTTTATGATTGAACAATGTAATTTATTTTTTTGAAGTATTTTACTTATATTAATGTTACAAAATAGACCATTTATTCAAACTGATTGGTTTTGTCGAGAATAAATGAACATTATACAATCATCGGAAACTTAGCATGTGTGAATTGTCTTTGCTATATGTGTTATGGTATAACGTCGGTGTCAGTCTCTCTCTCCGCATGTATGGCTAAAATCGGCCAAACTCAATTCTTAGGTCTCTCCCTCTTCTTCTCCGCAAAATTGACAGAGTTTCTGAACCCTAAGCCCGAAAGACCCAAATAAAAATCTTCTGATAGCCTGTTTATCTCTGTCAACCAAAGCACCAGTGAGCAAAAACGTTTAACCTTTTAAGAAAAATCTTTCCTGAATGTAGGGTTTTTATTGACTCCACTGTAATTTTTTGATCCCATCCGCCCCCTGGCGAATGCTGCATGTTTTTGCTCTTTTCAAACTTTCGTGCTGTGTCAAGGAGTTAAGCTTGGGGATTATCACCACAACTTATTATGAACCAGGATACAACTGAGTTCTCATTGTCTCCTCCTCCTTCACATTATGAACGGCCTTCCACCATCTAACTTTTTTCATTTCGATGGCCTGAAATCTCTTCTCTACCCGGTTTAAAACTAGTTGTTGTTTTGACCTTTTCATGACAATGTCAGATCACATTCTCATCTTTGTGGGTCTCTCAACTGCAGTCCGCAATCTCAGTCGGATAAAATAAAGTTTTGGATTTCAATGCCTTCACAATGCTCTAATTCTGTCATGCTGGACTACTGTTCTTCTTCTCAATGGTGTTTTCCAAGAAAAATCTAAAAATCTCATACGTCTTTCAATATTGCAAAATAAATGGTAGACGGTTCATACAGAAGTCCCCCCTTGAATGCAAATGATGGTATTGCCATTCAACCGTCACCGAAACGTACCACACTCCCCCTCCTTCATGAATTACTAGGTTACCGGTTCCCAACGCATTAAAATTTCGTACACTGGTGCATGTCTACAAATCTCTGAGAAATTCATACCCCACACCTGATTACCTTGCTTCTCTGTTCATCTCAGGAAATCTACACATTCCCTCCGCTCCGCTCCTCAGTGCACCTGTCTTGTAGTGTCAAAGTCTTCATAAGCCGGCTGGTGATCGGGCTTTTTCTATGTTGGGGCCCAGACTGGAATGCATTACCCAACCCATCACAAGTTGCTGCAGCAAAGAATCTTTCACAAAGGCGCTCAAAACTCATCTCTTTTCCCAGATGTAGGTTGCTTGTTTGGGCGTTTAAAACTATCTTTGCTTCTGTTTCTCTTCTCTAGCGCCTTGTATTTCTTTGGGCAATTAGGGGCGCTTTTAGCCAGGTTATTATAGCTTATTTATTATTATTATTATTATTAATTTTCAAAATCGTTATTTTACCCATAGCGCGGATGACTTTGAGGCTTAATAAATTCAGGTGAGGTCTAATGTATATAAAAGGATTTACTAACCATGTAAAAATCATTCAATTTTGAAAAAATCTAGAGGGCGGCACTATTTTTCAAATGTGCCAGTTGTTATCTTTAACCAAAAAAATTCAATATCGGACTGCGACGCCCTATTCGTAACTGTCGGAAAGCGGACCTTCCTTATTCAATTATTTGGAATTAGCGGGGCCTTTCTTATCCAATTATTCGGAATAGCGGGCCCTTTTCAAACCTTCGGAATAGCGGGCCTTATTCGATATTCGGAAATAGCGGGGCCTTATCCAACATTTGGGAATCGCCGGACCTTATTTAGCTTTTCGGAATAGCGGGGGCCTTATTTATTTACAGGGGTGTTGTACACGTCGTCTCGAGCCGAGGCTATTCATTAGCTACGTCCAATATTACCTTACACAAGCAAAATCCTGAACTTTTGATTGGTAATTTGACAGGTATGAGCACGAGCCATCCAGTAGTTAGTTGTTCTATTTAGGATGTTTACTTTGGTGGTGGTAAGATTCGGTGTTAAAGTTAAGACTAACAAATGTGATGTTATTGGGACAATACGCCACATGTTCGCACGGTGTGGTTTCTATTGAAAAAATAAAGAAAACTTAGCTTAAAATTGTTATATGTACTTTATTTTTTGTTCCAATTGTAGAAGGCATCCCTTTTGACATGTGTATCAAAGAAGAAAGGTGAAAGGGGGAACGAAAGAAAGAAGTAAAACGTTATGGATAACTTAATATTCAAACTCTGCAGTGATATTAAAAACTCATTTTTGTTAAAATCACTTATTAACCATAAGAAAAAAACAAACATACAAAGCCCAAGATCAACTGCCAATCCATGGCCGATTGCAGGCAGGCAGACAAAAAAAAACATTATAATCAGATGAGAAAAAAAGGGGGGGGAAAACCACCATGGCGGAAGGGACGATTAAATAATTTTCATTATTAACATTCCATGATGGCTCATGTCTAGCAAGGAAGATGGAATAGGCATCAGACATGAGTACTGATTTAGTCAACTGGGTTTTGAGCTCAAGGAACTTAACAGGGATTTATAAGGTCTTTTGACAGGCGAGTCAGACTGTTTTTGTTGTCGGTGTCAATTAAACCCCGTGAGCCTATTTCAACGGCAACAAGTGAGCAGCAAAAACCCGCTTCAGTGATGTCAGAAACAAGGGAGACGTACCGATCAAGTTTGGTACCATGAGCCTTTTTGATGTTAGGCTCAAATGGCACCGACAACTCAAAGAAAGTCACCCGCCTGTCAGTAGGCCAATATATCACAATGTCCGGTTTCTGTGACGTAGAAATAATACTAGGTGGTATGGTACCCCTCCAATGGTGTAATTTTCCAAATCGGCATATATCTGAATATTGGAATTTTGAAAAAAAAATCTAATTGTTGAAACGTAGAAAGAAAAATGCGGATGAGGTTATTGTGTCTCCATAGATACCTGTCCAACATATTCTGGCAATTATTTAAGATGTGCAAAAGAGTGCCTTTCCCTATACAAAGAGGGCAGCTGTCCAGTAGCCTCTTGCCCAATCTTTTCAAATTGGTGAAAGATGGCAAGGAATCTATGAAGGCATTGATGGCAAATTTTAACACTCCCTTAGGTAGTGAATACATAATAGATTTCCAGGACAAATCAGAATCACATATATCAAGCAATTTGGCAACTTCTCCCTGGCTCAAGAGGGGCTCAACAACGGACTTCCAGTGATTATCCGTCTCCTCTTTCAAGATCTTCTTGACATTGGGTTGAATCATGTTCCAAGAGGGACTAACCCGGGTCCCAACAGCAAGCTCATGAATATTTTCACACTGTTTAGTTATGGAAATTTTACGGGTCCACGCCGATTCCTTGTTGAGCTTGAGGTCAAGAGCCAAGCTGGTAAGATCATCAGCTTTACACCTAGATCGACTGTATGATGCCGAATGAGCGTGGCGATATACATCAGAAATGCGTGGGATATTAAGCCCCCGGGACATATGCACCAGTGCTGTGTTGGCACCATGTTTTAGAATCCCAAGCCATTTTTTGACGTACTGTTCCGTCATACGATCCAAGAGCGTTAGATTAGAGTTAGTCAAATCATGGACAGTGAGACAGAATCTCATGGAGGGGAGGCATTACCGGGTGTTTATCGCCAATTTATACTCATTACGGATCAAGTAGAGTCTATGTTACTTAGTTTACTGTTGAGCTGTGAAGAAACATAGTCATATATTTCCTTTTCCTTTCCATGAAACGTAATCAGCGAACCGAGGAATTTTTGTGGGTCTTCGTTGACAGATTTCAAAACAATTCCACCTAATGAAAGTGAACGACATTTAGAGGGTTTTAATGTGAGACCCATGCTAGTAGCCTTCATATGAAGTTCATTTATTATTTTTTGATGTTGAATTTTATTGCTGGTGATGAGATTGAAATCGTCGGCATATGGGGTTGTGATGATTTTTGTTGTATTCAGAGTAAACCTGTTTTTCTCACGAATGCTCTCTAGATATTCAAGCAGCGGGTTAAAACACATGAGAAAAATGACGGGGGATAAGGGGTCGCCTTGAAAAGTCCCCCTCTTGAATTCAAATGACTCGGAGGTCCAATCAGGACCTTGAACATGACCATTAAGGTGAGCATATAAATTAGACACATAGGACTGGACATTCTCGGGAAGCTGACAACGTTCCATGGAATGGGTTATGAGATTATGGCTAATACTCCCAAAGGCGTCGGCCAAATCAAAGAATGTGATATGAACGGTTTTCTTGCGGTTCTTAGCATATGAAATTGTTTCTTGTAAAACTTGGTTATGTTCAATACAGCCGTTGACCCCCTTCAGGAATGCTTTCTGGATTGTGGGATCAATATACATATTTGTAGTAAGGTAGGAGCCCAATCTCTCAGCGATGATTTGATGGAATATTTTTGCAATGCAAGAAGTCAGCGATATCATCCGGAAGTTTTTCCGGTTTTTCAGTTTCACCAGCCTTATATATTAACACAACCTTGGATTGAGACCATGACTCAGGAGGAAGAGGGTCAACCAGAAGCATTTTGGTGAATATGGTTGCCATAAGATGATGGGTTGATGTAAGGTGTTTAAGCATCCCATACATACGGTCATCTTCACCAGGTGCCGAGGTTGCCTTCTTCCTCCGGAGAACGGGAGACATATTGAATGAGAAATAAAAGTTATCGTTAATAGGGAGGTTCGGGAACGACGAAAAATTTCCCACCATGTGGTGGGTTTTCCCAGATCGCATCACAAATTTGTATTCTTTTGTATGGAATTAGGGACTACTCGTCTCTTTCCAAACCGATAAACTCAAACGAAAGATCCGAAATCTTGGAAACTGTACATTTCGTCGGGTGTATTACATAGTGACGGACGTTGAATTTTTATCATTTTCACTATTTGAAATAGTACTAAATACCAAAATCTTCAAACATGCCAAGTGCAGAACCTTGCAAGCACTTCATTAATTAATAATCTTAATTAGAAATTTTGCAATTTTGACGTATGTTGCATAACAGCGACTTTGGTGTATTACATAGTGACGGATGTTGAACCCTTTGTCAAAGAAGTGTATACTTGATTTCCCACCAAGGTTTTTTTAAATACATTTGTTAGTAAATATTATCATCTTAAATTTATAACTGACACAAGCAAAATATGTAATTAATTTATAAATATCGATATTAGTAGAAAATTATATTATATTTACAGTTCAAAGCGTGAATCGCGGCAATCCACTCAACATCCGTCATTATGTAATAAACCAAATTGAGCAGATTCGCGAAGACGGATGTTGGTTTGACGGATGTTCAGAAAACGCCGATCGATGCTTTCCATAATGACGGATGCTGAATAACGCTTTAGTATAGGGAAAATTCAACATCCGTCACTATGTCATGAACATAATTGCCGATTTGCGTATTTTTTGGTGTGACGGATATGATGGTTGACTTTTCCAACGTATTACATCCATTTTATCAAGTAAGAATTCATGAATATTAGCTAAAATAAAATTTCCAGTTGTTGATTTCGTTTCTTAATCGGATTTGATTGTTTGAATCGTATGTGGGGATGTGTACGGACACGCTAGAGTTCGCGATTTTTCAAATGCGATTTTCTCAGAAACAATAATTCGTCACTATGTAATACACCCGACGATTTCCAGATTTATCATGCTCATACCAACAATTTGACACCTTTTTTTTGTCAAGATTGAATCATTTTGAAAATTTGACCTCTGTACAATGACCAATCAAAAGTTCAATGACCTTTATCACATTTTCACCTCTGTAACTGAACATCACAGATATGCCAAACTATATATTTCTGATTCCTTGTGATAAGACGAATCATTTGAGATACTTTTCAACTAAATTGAACCATACTTGATTTTGGTAACGTCAGAATTCTTGAAGAGGATGCCATAGTTGTTCTAAAAATCACGTTCGAATTGAGTTTAAGGGGGAATGCATGGGAACTCATATAATCAGCTAGACTAATGTTATCAGATTTTAAAATAATTCGCCTTACACTTCACCAAGCCCGCTTAACGCAATTGTACAAATTGAAAAATGCAGCCAATGATAATTGAATTAATATGAATGATTTTTGAAGACATTCAAGATGTATCTAAAAATAGTATATCTAACAAAACGTTGCCCACAACTAGCATCTGTGCAAGTGCCAAATCGTCCAATCATCGAGCCATAATATTAATCAGAAATGATGGTTGTACCAGTATACTTAAGTGCCTAAGCCCGTTAGTGCCCAGGGCGGTCCTAGGTACTACACAATTGGGTTCATGTAACCAACCACAATACCGATAATAAGTGAAAATGCGTGGAAACTTTGCCCATGGCCAATTGAAATTTGTCCCTCTGGAGAAAAATGGTCCCGCATATGTTCATCCTCGCAATAGATTTTGAACCCCCCCCCCAAAACCAATATTATTCTCTCTAGACTAAGCCATTCAATGACAATGAGCGCCTATACCAAGTTATAGACCCCTAAACCATTTTGGCACTTTTTCTCAGAAAGTTCCAAACTCACCCTGGTTCTTCCCATAGACTTACACAGTTTAAGACACGATTTGACCAATCCTTGATGCCATCAGCATATAAAGGGTTATATTATTTTAGTAATTATAATTGCTTCCCAGGAATATTTTAAGCAATAAATTCCAAGACTTTACTTCATATTTTGTTTTGAAATTTAAGTACATGGGTTTTTTGCAACACTATCGTGTGCTGGCCTCTTTAAGGAAGATAATAAAAGATACATCCTTGTCTCCCTGGAGAACTAAGTAGTTTAAAATTCAGCATCATATTGGCCTGGCGCCAATGCTGTTCAACATAGCATGTGATATCGAGACGTACCCTCAACCCATTTTAACATATGACACGGGGGGGTACGGGCCGTATTGACTTTACGCTTCTTCACGCGGACAGAAGCTGGATTGAAGTCGAAATTACACTTACTGCAGATAGGGCCCTATTTGCTGCATATTCAACCTGGAGACTCAAGCTTATTGAAGCTAAGACCACCGCTACCATGTCTTTCATCCTTACAACCCAAGAGGCTCATCGCGAGCTCCAATTAACCTCAATGGAGCATCTCTGCCCATACAATCCTACACAACTTATCTGAAATTGAAGCTTGATCGCCAGCTTACTCATCGGCAGCATCTTTCGAGTCATTATGTGTAAAGGCATCTTCGAGGAATAACCCTGTCCGCCTTGCTGATCTTCGCACCACTAGGCCTGGCTCTCGTCTACATCGCTGTTGAATATGCCCGCCCAGCATTGTGGCAATATCTCGCACAGTGGGAAACAATACTCAACGAGAACGTACATTAACCCGGCACTGCCTCGTCCCTACTCCCATCTGAGTTCTATGAGGTTCTTTTCAGGTATGTGTTGCACCTGCATGCTTCAGAAGGGATATCACACACAAAAACGGTGAACAAGGCCTCGGCGGTAACAGGCAATCTGCTCATAATACGTCCAGAAGCACGCCAGTTCGCAGCCAGAGACTGCGCCTCTCGTCGACCTTTCCTGTCCGACAGCCACTTAAACTCCCCATACCTCCCCTACCCCATCAACATACTTAACAGACATGAATCCTTCCTTGGCTAGACACCAACCAGCCGAGCTCAGATATTCCAGTCACTAGCACACCTAGACTAACTCCCCCCACCACGTAAGGCGTCGGTCGTTTCATCAAACGCAATATGCACCGATGGGCGCTGCGAACATCTCCAGCCGGCCAATGTAGCTCTCCGTCACAGACTGCAGATCACAATCTCATTGAGTGCCCTACCTTTCGTCCACCGGTTGATATACACGTAGGCCTCTCAAAACCCAACCATTCAGCAGTGGGCTGGCTCCACCAAATTCAACACATTTAGCTGTTGCCTCAAACGCAAGAAGAAGGGAAAACCAACCTATGTGAAATTACTTATTATTTCTTGATTACGCTCCAGAGTAGAAAGCCCCACAATACGATGCAACACTAGTTAATCACCAGATTAACCAGAATGTAGATAAAAGCTTAACGTTAATGAGTACATGTTACATGTATCCACCCGTTTATCGATTCGCGCGTGCCACTAATACAATACAATACAATACAAACGGCATTTGATATAGCGCCTTCTCAAAACAAGGTCAAAGCGCTTTACAAAGTAGAGAGTAATTACTATTTTGCCTAAAACATAGTAATACAACAGGTATTGTAAAAGATGAACCATGAGATAAGTACTTAACATCGAACTATAAAATAAAAAAAAGAAAACAGCTGCACAATGAAATATCATGTGAGGCAATAACAAAAAACTAATTCAAGCACACGATTCAACTCTTAGGAAATAGATGGAACGTTTAGAGCGTTCTTAAAAGTAAACAATGGATCTCTTGGAGTGGCGAACACCGGGGGGGGGGGGGACACTGTATTGCAAGGTGATATCATTTGCTCGTGTACAAAAAACGCATAATTAGGGTCGTTTCGGGTTCGTGTTTTTGAAGACTCCAGGGCGATTGTACGCGCGACATTGTTTAGGGTATAAAATCATAAAAAAAATCAAAATTAGGTATGCTTTTACGTCAAAAAACCACGTGTTAGGGTGTTTGTGATATTTTGAATACATTGTAAAAAATCACATTAAAAATGCTGATGAAATGATGTGATGTTGAAGAGTCGTGTTTGTTCCCGATTTCTCCTGATTTGCAAATGGTTAGATTCCCCGAGTGATTTTAACCATTTTCTTTCAGCTTATTTTAGCTTCTTTTCTCTATGTTCGTGTCGTCTCACCAACACATAACGTCTTTATAATTAGGAAGTCATTATTTTTATGACTGATCGTTCAAGTATAATGTGCGCAGAAACGGCATAGGGCCTTGGCTCTAATATGTCAATCAAAAAACAACGGTCATGAAGATCAAGAAATGGCTGACTGAATTTGCAAGAAAGAAAATTTTCAAATAATATGACACTCGGACAGAAAAACTCATTAATCCAAAGAAAAATAAGGACAAACTTGAAAAAGACTGAAATCTGCAATGTAATGATTAAATTGTAAACTTATTAGGCCCAAGGATAATGCACAAATGATATAAAAATACGAAAACTTCCAGGAATTCAGGTGATAAATATTCCTTATCAGGGTCCCCATAGCCCTGATGTTCGGTATGGTTAAAGGCACATTTTATGGGAAGTGCGTGTTGAGGGAGCATAAACTATGTAAAAATACTGGTGTCGGGTTGTATTTTAAACATCATGGAAATTACTTGTTTAGGCATAGTAAAAATTAACCAAAACACTTGCTAAGGGTAGCAAAATCAAACCCAAAGTACTTGTTTAGGGTAGCAAAATCAACCAGAACTACTGCTGAGGGTGTTTTCTGCAAGTGGAATACGCGCTTAAGGGTTTAGTTTTGGAGGGCCCATACACGAGCATGTATCCAACTTGAAAACAAGTGGACCCCCACCCCCCGGGGGCGAACAGATGCTGGCAAAGAGTTAATAGCTAGGGGACGAATTGATGAAAGCCCGGTCACCACGACTTTTGTGCGGGGAAACAAGTGAGGAGCGTCTTGTCATCTACAGATCGCAATCCTGGCCAGCCAGGAATATACAAAGAGAAGGTATTCGGACAAGTAAGATAGCAATTGTCCGGAAAGGCCCTTAAGTAAGAAGCATAAGCTAAAGACAACGCGCCTTCACTAATTGATAGCAATGGAGATCTTAAGGAGGTTGTGGCTGGTGTCATTATATCAAAGATATGACCACCCAGACTCTGGTGCTCTATCTGCAAAATTCTGAAGTTACCCGATCTCTGGCCGGACTTCCATAAAAAGTGAAGTGTGCATAGCAATGGAGATAAAATAAGTGAACGGACGAGATGATGACAACTCTCAATGTGATAAGCGGCGGATCCGGTAATATTGCGAAGGGGACAGTTAACAGAATTAATGATGACCTTACATGTTCAGTCATAGACATTGTCTGATCAATCACGACACCAAGGTTTCTGATTGGCGAGGACTGGGGAACATCCACGTCCCGACCCTGAGGGTAATATCTTTGAGGCGATGTGTAATAGGATGAAAACATGCGATGAAAAATTCTGTCTTTTTATCATTCAATTGCGTTGTGACAGCGCATCCTATTACTTGATTCATCAATGCAAAGAGAGAGAGAGTCTTTTGACAGAATGGTGTGTGGCATCACCATCAATCTTAGCAGCAAATGTCAATAGAGAGGCACATCATCAGCAAATGTGGTAAGCCAATATTGTGCTTCCGGATGGATGAGCGCGATACAGTATGTGTTAAAACATAATGAAAAAAGAGAGGCCGACAAAGAACCCCGAGGAAGACCGAAAGGGATATGATGCTTGAAACTTTGCATCCCCAAGGCGCACACGAAAAGAGCGGTTATGCAGGGAAGGGACCGAATCCACTGTATAAGGCAGACCTTGAATTTTGAAAGTATCACGTAACCTGTCCAAAAGAATGGCATGATCAACAGTATCAAAAGGTGAAGGAAAGATCTAGACGCACAAAGTAGGCAACTGCCTTACTGTTGTGAATTGCAGGAGGATATGCGATTATCGGTCTTGACACGCAGAGGTGCCGTTTCAGTGCTGTGCGCTTCTTGTAAGTGACTGAAACTCTCATTAAGTCATTTTTGAGACCAAGATTGATTCGTTATCTGGGCAACTCAACTATTTCTCCAGGAACTAGACATGCTGCAGATAATATTTGTACAAAGGGCGATAGTTTTTGAGGCACCTCTTTGTCTAGGAAGCTTTTTGAGAATGGTGTGTCACGGCAAGCTTCCCGGAGCTAGCTGGGAGGAAAACACCAGTGAGGATAGACTTTGTAATGATCAGTGGTGGAATGGCTCAGCCAGAGTTGCAAAATTCTCCTTAAGAAACACCACTGGTAATGGTGTCTAAGGAAAATGATTTTGATGTAGTTGACATAATACCTTGGTGACCTCTTCAACAGTGACTAATTGGATTTTTTTAAATCATGTATTGGAACGTCTCATCAAGTATTGTCCCGCTTGGATCATTTCATGCGAGTTTGGGACTGGTAATTATCATGGGCGTCACGTCTTCTGATTTTGTATTACCCCTTGTCGCTGAAAAACCCCATGGCAAATGAGCAACTTAGTTCAGTAGCTGACTTACAGTTAGGAAGTTGTTTAGCTTTTGGGGTTCAGAAGCTTAGTCAGAGTAGCAACATGTTTTGTTTGTAGCATCTTCTAATTGTCTCTGTTATAAAACCTCTAGCATGATGAATGAGTTCCCAGTCAGCTTGATGTACAGATGTATGACATCAAGCTCGACCATTTTATAGTTTTTACCCATTTCTCTCTAAACGTCACGTTCAAGTCTGGGGATTATCATAAATATCTTTTATTAAACCAGGTGATCGTGTTCTAATAATGCGGGAACGCTGTTGAGTAGGTGCATGGGAATCGAGGACACTAATTAAAAGACTCCTCAAAATTTACAAGCACCTCATCACTAGCCCCTACGAAGGTCAAAGCTGCCAATATGGATTGAAAGTAATTTGAGAAGGTCCTTGGTCAATATTTCTTTATATTCTGACTGGGCAAAATAGTCTCATGACGTGTGTGATCCTGGCGCCTGAATAATTGTACAATGAATCAAACGATGATCAGAGCCTAGCCCAGGCGAGAGGTCCAACCAGCAAACTCATCCATCTTCAAGGACGAGATATGATCAGGTCCAGAGTGTGACCTTCTTTATGTAGGGCCATAGAGATGCTGATGAAAAACCATTAGCAACCAGAATCTCCAAAAAATGAATAGACTCCGGTTTAGCGGGGAGGTCAACATGCACGTTGAATCACCCAGCATTATCGTTTTAGCGGGAACGAGCAATCTCATGAAGGAAAGTATCAATCTCATTTAAGAATTGACTATTTTGAGACCATTTCCCCGGAAGGTGGTGGACGAACACAGGGATGAGTCTAACATAGTTTTGTTGATACTACACAAGCATGATCAAAAGAAGGTGTATTAATGCCTATGGGTGTATTTGAATGTTTAGCAAGTTTGTGGATTAGCCCAACACCACCATGGTCACAGATCCTGGGAATAAGTGCAGGAAGGAATATCCTTCAGGCAGCATCTCCGCAATGACCAAAGGATTCGCTTTCAGCCAACCAGGTGTCAGTTATCACAAAATGCCACATTCATTGTGGATACCGTAATAAACATCTTTATCGTATACTCGATATTGTTGTGAAACCATCACAAACGGTACCTATCGAGGCTTGACAGCAGAAGGGACGTAATAAAAGTTAAGAAAAGTACAGAATTTCTTAATTCTGCTGTAATAATCCCTCATCCTAAGCTTATAATGTTTGCTTATCAGTACCATATACGAGTTTATAGACAGTTGACATTTTGGAGTAATGGATAGATTGCTTAGTAGAAAATATTTAAACATCACATTTTCAAAAGCAGTATTACCAGCAGAATTAAAGAATTCTTTAATATTCTTTGTGTTGAGTTACGGGCCTTCTGATTCCAAGCCCTCGATTATACAAATTGAATGATGGAAATGATCCTTTGCAGTAAATTACGTCTGAAAAGATTCGTTCGTTGATACTACATAGTGTTGAAATTTGTGTTACGTAAAGTTGCAAAATGACTGGCGCAATCGGGGGTCCATTTATACTCGCTCTCACGCTTATGCTTCACTTCATGTAGAGTCACAATGTTATGAACAACCCTTCCTTGTAAGAAGATGAAATAAGTAACAGTTTTGGAGCTTAAAAATCCCTGGGGTAATAAATACTCAATGTTTTAAAAATATGTGCTAGTGGTGTTGACTATCGTGTCTGCGTACACAGATAGTACTATCGGAAAAACCGGCAACTTTGGCCATTTTCTATTAAAAAAATTAATTGAGGTAAAATGGAAATACAAGAAATCCCGCCAAAACATGGCCAAAGGTCACAAAGCTAATTTCACAAAACCAGATTTCCCAACATATGGTAGGAAGATATGTTTCACGTATAGTGCATCGGGATGCCCCAGCACGAGATGCTCAACGGTACACCTGATAGTGGGCCAATCGAAGGTGAAATTAATGAGCGCGGAATAAATTGCCTCCAATCTACTGTAAATTAATTTGAGAACCATAACCGTTACAATGCCAATCACGAAAATACATCACTTTCGAAATATTACTAGTGTATTTTCGAATTTTTTCAGTACATTTTTAAGAGCAGTTGCCATATGAAAGAAGAACGCGGTGCACCTATACCCCGATATTTCCGCCTTAAGTCGATTTAACTTAAAACTTTTCATATACACTGTCTAGCGAACGGCATTTTGTCACATGCGAAGCTATTAAAATACACTGCCAAAGAAAATTTGCCATCCGTTACAACACCACAAAAACAAACAAACAACCGTGATCACTAGTTCATCTCTGAACGAGGATCTTAATATACCGTCTGGTGTTATCCTCCGGTTTTATTCTGGAGTTCATATATATAGAATAAAATTTGATGAACACTCATTTCTTTAAAAGATGTGCTAGTAAAATTTTGGCATAACGCGTCAATGTTCAAAAATTGTGGTGTTTTACCAACCTATACGGTTTCTTTTCTGCAATCCACAGAACAGTCCTACGGAAAAAACCGGCAACTTTGGCCATGTTTCTATTAAAAAAATATTAATTGAGGAAATACAAGAATATCCCGCCAACATGGCCAAAGTACAAGCTAATTTCACCAAATAACCAGATTTCCAACATATGGTAGGAAGATATGTTTCACGTATAGTGCATCGGGATGCCCAGCACGAGATGCTCAACGGCACACCTGATAGTGGGCCAATCGAGGTGAAATTAATGAGCGCGGAGTAAATTGCCTCCAATCTACTGTAAATTAATTTGAGAACACATAACCGTTTACAATACCAATCACGAAAATACATCACTTTCGAAATATAACTAGTGTATTTTCGAATTTTCAGACATTTTAGCAGTTTTCCAGATGAAAGGAAGAAAGCGGTGCACCTATACACCCAAGATATTTCAGCCTTAGTAGTATTTAACTTAAACGTTTTCATATACACTGTCTAGCGAACGCTATTTTGTCACATTCGAGCTATTAATACACTGCCAAAAGAAATTGCCATCGTTACACCGTGATCACTAGTCATCTCTGAACGAGGATCTTAATATACCTTCTGCTGTTATCCCAGGTTTTATGCTGGAGTTCATATATATAGAAATAAAATTTGATGAACAATCATTTCTTTAAAAGATGTGCTATTAACATTTTTGGCATACGTCAATGTTTCCAAAAATAGTGGTGTTTAACCTATAACGTTTTCTGCAATTCACAGAACAGTCTATGGAAAAACCGGCAACTTTGTCCATGTTTCTATAACATTTTAATAGAGGACATTTACAAGAATACCCCGCCAAAGTGCAAGCTAATTTATATCCAGCTTTTTCTACATATGGTAACACGATCCTTTTAATTATACTTTTAAATATAAAGTGCATCGCAATGCCCAGCGCGAGATGCCCAATAGTCGGTACACCTGATAGTGGAAAGCAATTAATTTTTAGAAAACATAATTATTAAAATATACAGTTCAAAAAAAGTAAGTCCCCCCTGACAAATGTGCATTTTCTGGACAAGTTAGGCTCCTTAACCTGTTACAAAAATGTAAAATGTACACGGAAATGTTACACATTTAATGGCCAAAAAAGTTTCACACAGCAGTTGACCTTCTCCCTGATACGACTTAATAATAATAATAATAATAAACAACATTTATATAGCGCAAAATACCAAGGTTTCTAAGCGCTGAAGATCACATAACCAGCAAGCCTTACATACAACTACAACATAAAACAAACAAAAGAGCAATGGGAAATAGTCACTTGAACAAGAAGGGTTTGAGCATTGATTTGAATTGACCAATTGAAGCAGCAGAACGGATGGTGTAAGGGATATTGTTCCAGAGTTTGGGTGCAGCCACTGCAAAAGCCCGGTCGCCATAAGAAGTAGTCTTGACAAGTGGTCCGGGTTTTAAAGTAAGCTGTTGTGCTGAGCGAAGCGAGCGGTTAGTGGATAATGATATGAGTTTGCTGATGTGGGCAGGTGCATAACCATGAATGGCTTTGTAAGTGAGCAGCAGGATTTTGAATGAAATTCTGTCCTCAATAGTTAACCAATGGAGATCATGAAGGATTGGAGAGATATGTTCATGACGCTTTGTACCAGTGATAAGACGAGCCGCAGAATTTTGAATTCTCTGAAGTGAAGACAGGAGATTTTTTGGTAAACCATGCAAAAGAGAGCTATTGCAGTCAAGATGAGATGAAACAAAAGCATGAATGAGGCGCTCAGTGGAATTGCTATCCAAGTATTTGCGAATGCGGCCGATCTTATAAATACCAAAAGAAGCTTTCCGACATATATTGCGAACATGGTCTTTTAGCTGCAAGGTGTCATCAAGCAAAACGCCTAGGATCTTGGCTGAATTTGAAGCATATATGTCGGAGCCTCCAATGCAGATGGGTGGTAACATGGAGCAATTTCTGAATTTTGAATGAAAATGAATGATTTCAGTTTTTGAGTCATTTAACATGAGTTTATTTTGAATTGCCCAGGAGCGGACATCAGCAATACAGGATTCTAGCATGTTGACAGCTTGAGAATGGTGAGTTGATATCAAAGTCAGATAAAGTTGACTTCATTTATTAAATTTGATGACAAATAAAAATGGCACTTTTTTGCATAGGGCTTTAACAGTCGAGAAAATCAAGTTTTAAAGATTTTTTTAACGATTCTTTTTCCCCTATCACTAAACATCCAATTCCCATAAATTTGATACCACATGATAGCTTAGAGTTTCTTCTTTCCATTGGTATCAAATTAAGTACCAACATTCCCATTATGACGTCACTATGACGTCATAAGTTGAGGAAAGTAAAAAAAAATACTGGATATAGGGTTGAAAATTGATATTTCGCGATATTTCCGACTCAAAAACGTAGCACTAAAACTCTCTGAGTATAAATCTAGTCATATCCCATCAAAGAGAGCAAAAACCTTGTGGATATCGGATATCCCAAACATTGTTGGTGAAAAAACACATTTTCCCTATTCTACACTGTGTACTATGGAGATTGACAGTTGTTCTGACACGTGAACCTTATAACGTCAGCCTGACGTAATTCTAGGCATGTTGGTACTCGTTTTGGTAGCAATGAAAAGAAGATGACCATAGCTATCCATTGGTACCAAAATCAAGTGTCTGTAGTATTCCTGTGTTGTACTAGGCATGTTGGTACTTCTCCGTCCGGGATTTTCTCGATTATTAAATCCTATGCACAAAAGTGTCATTTTTAATTCGTCATCAAATTTAATAAATTGCGTCATTTCAGGGAGAAGATTAACTATTGTGTGATTTTTTTTTGCACATTAAATGTGTGACATTGCAGTGAACATTTCACAGTTTTGTAACAGGTTAAGGAGCCTAACTTTTCCAGAAAAGTGTACCTTTGTCAGGGGGGACTTATTAATTTTGAACTGTTTACGTCACTTTCGAAATATAACCAGTGCATTTTCATATATTTTAAAGCAGTTTTCCAGATAAAAGGAAGGAAGAAACCTGTGCACCTATACACCCAAGCTATTTGAGTCTTAGTAGTATAAAACATATACGTTTTCATCTACACTGTCTAGCGAACGCCATTTTGTCACCTTATATATATACACCTGTCACAAAAAGTATCTCGGCATGTTTTTCGATCAGTATTGTGCCAAAGTCAGACCATTTTGAAAGTTTTCGAAATATACATTTTGTTGCCTATGTCTTGCTCTTTTATTTAACACCTCGCTTGTAAAAAAGCGTGCAAAAATGGCTGAGATAGAGTGCCCGAAAGACGCAAACCCCCCAAAACAAAAGTTGCAGTTTTTGGATTTTTCAATGGTCACTATGTGGTACAACGCAATAATACGTGTGTACTGATTTTACACAAAGAGGTTTTCCGACTGAATGAGCGAGAAAGCCTACTTGCAATATTGATTGTGGTCCGCGTGTTCGTGTCCCAGTACACTGCAATGCCTATTGAAAAATCCAAAAACTGCAACTTTTGGTTTTGGGGGTTTGCGTCTTTCGGGCGATCTATCTCAGCCATTTCTGCACGCTTTTTTACAAGCCAGGTATTGAACGAATGAGCAGGATATAGGCAACATTATGTTTATTTCTAAAACTTTCAAAATGGTCTGACTTTGGCACAATACTGATCGAAAAACATGCCGAGATACGTTTTGTGCCAGGTGTAGTTGCTGACATAGAATGCTGCGAAGCCTATGTTGATGATTTGATTGTGTACAGTCAGTCTTGAGAACAACACATTGGGCAGCTCCATCGCTTGTTTCAGAAGTTGTCAGAAAACAAACTGACAGTCAATTTAGTCATGAGTGAGTTTTGCCATGCCAATGTCACTTATTTAGGCCATGTAGTAGGTCAAGGCAAAGTCAAGCCTGTTAAGGCTAAAGTTGAAGCAATTGAGAAGTTCCCCACACCTAGTACCAGGAAAGAACTTCAGAGATTCTTAGGTATGGCTGGATATTACAGGAAGTTTTGTCCAAACTTTTCAGATATTGCCAGTCCTTTGACAAATTTGCTAGCCAAAAATGTCAAATTTGTTTGGTCACAGGAATGTGAAATTAGTTTCCAGAAAATCAAAGCCATACTGATTAGTGAACCAGTTCTGATTGCACCAGACTTTCAGAACCAATTCAAGTTGGCCATAGATGCCAGTGATTTTTTTTTTTTTTTTTTTTTATATATATATATATATATATATATATATATATATATATATTTTTGTATGTATATATATATATATATATATATATATATATCCCACAGATAAATTTGTCCTTGGACAAACCTTGCCCCTCAAAGAAATGCATATCCCCTCTATTAATATTTCTAGACTTTTTATATGTTTTTATCTCCTCATTTAGTAACCACGGTAAAATGCTAGATACTGATAAATATTCCGGTAGCAAAAAACAAAAGATATATACAGGGCGAATCAATAAAAACGTAACAAAATTTCTTCCCAATCTTTGTGGTAATTGTATAAAATTATTCCAAAATTAATTAGTGCCATCTTAAAGCCACAAATCCCCTCTTTCCAATGATATGTAATTTATTCATGTGCGGTCATGGATAACCGATAAGTCATTGTTTGAACAATGGGACAAAGTCAGCTTGGGACCAAGTTTCAATACAAATCCCATTCACTTGCATGACTGAAGTGAGAAGAGAGGGAAAATTGAATAGGATTTGTGTTAGCATTACTTGAAACTTGGTCCCAAGCTTACTTTGTCCCATTGTGCAAAAACAATGATAACTTGACATACTTGCATTGTACTTAACTGGTCTTTGTGTAAGTACATTTAATCGGACCAACCCGATTCAGAAGGGCTTCACAAATATGGTCCCAATTAAACTAAACAAAAATCTTATCAAAAATGAGATTATGAACAATCCATTCCTTATCAAAACACAATAGTTGCATTATTGTCTCATCTAAAACCCTGTGCTTTATTGATACACGCTGTATACCGATGGAATGTAATGTATCAACGTAAATTTCGCCTCGGCCATCCGGCTGTATTCGAGCCGACTTTTGTCATCCGAGTCACGCAGCTTATTGGTAATTAATATGGTAGTTTATATGGGGCTGGTTGCCCAGGAACAGCTTTAGACTTTTAAAAATAAATCAACACACATGATTTCGACCATCACACACAAGTCTGGGAAGCTCTGTTACCGCATGCCGATGGAGTGCAAACATATAGATCCAGTCGGTCATATCCCCGCACTTCTTTCATTTACATTCTACACATGCGAGCTATATAGCATGTAAGACTATCAAATCTGATCCAGCCAACATAAGACTAGACTACTTTGTTTACTCATCTGTACGGACAGATCCAACCTGAAATTAAATAAAAATCATTCTTACCTCTTTGCTCCTTCTTTCTTCAACTCCATTTTTTTTAAAAATTTTGCCAACAGTTACCAATTATTTAACAAAAGCCCTTAAAAACAGCTAGATTATGTTACTGTTAACTATGCTGCGAGATATATGAAGAGAGGGAGTGTCCATTTAGAACGTTTTTTGAGGAAGAATGGGTTTTGCGTGCGCATGCGCATGCGCTTGTTGTTTTAGACCAGAGGGCCGACCTGAGGGATGGTCTTATTTAGTCACAGCTGGAAGAATATATTAAAGGCATTCGAAATTCAATATTATCTACATGCAATATTAAATCGGCTACTGAACTACCCAGAATGCATTAAAGAATTGAGTCCAACAAAATGCAAAATTTAACACACAATGTCATTAATTTAATGATTGATATGGTTTGTTAGTTTCCACTACTTTTACATAATGTGTTTCCTACAAATTTTACACGTATCCGTTATTCTGCATCAAAATAATAAAGAAATGATTTTTTTAGATCACCAATAAGTGACAAACATGTATATTCCAGGGGCAGCGGGACGAAGTCGTGGGAACAGGGGGCCATGGCCCAGGGGCCAAGCCCGTCCATTTTTCAAAGGTGGCTTATGATACACGTCGGGCTTATCATAGCTGTACCAGTAAAGTATTGAACATTGCTCAAATAAAGTGCCAAGTGGCCATTCCACTTTGAAAATCGTTCCGCCGCCGCGGCCACTGACATATTCTGATGTTGGTAAGTTTATATTTTACTTAAAGCGGCACTGGCACATTTTAGTCAGAAAATCACTATGAGCTAGTAGAAGCTCAATTCCCTTGGTACAGTTCAGTAGCTTTCATTCACCAATGTATTTAGAAAATATTCCCCCTGGATTTTGGGTATGATGTATGATACCCAGATCACACAAGGTCAATTCATGTCAATGTATGAACAAGTACAACCCACTGAACTGTGTCCTTGGTGGATGAGCATATTGTAACTAATAGTGAATGATAGTCTAGGCCGTTGGAAGACTACAGATATATTTTACACATAAAAATAACATACCCAAAAGCAGATAGGGACATTATTATAAGGCTGTAGACATCCAGGTAATTTGTAGGCTAACGTTTAAGTTTGCTGTAACGTTAATCAACAAATGTGTCTATTACATGAATATCATAGACTCGTACCATTGATATTAAAACCACAAAGGTTACAGACCGGCCAAACAAGATGCATGTTGTGAGAATCAACTCTGGTGTGTGTTTTCTTGTGTTACACACCATTTTCTTGTGTTACACGTCGTCTGCTGAATTATTATCTGCGACATTAATTATAAAATCGTTCTGTTTACCCATAAGCTACCCATAAGCGCGGTGATTTGGGCTTAATAATTTCAGGTGAGGGTCAATGTATATAAAAGCGTTATAACCATGCAAAAATATAAATTTTGAAAAATCTAGAGATCGCACTATTTTTCAAGTGTGCCAGTGTCTCTTTAAAGGCACTATCAGCGATTTGCTAAATCAGAAAATTGAAAAAAAAAATACCAAAAATCAGATTTTTTCTCTCTGTAACGAGTACAGATGTCTTAACACACGGAAGTAATAAGACTTAAAGCAACATATAAAGGACAAAACCGAATGATTTAGCCATTACTGTCCGTATACAGCACGTAACTGAATGGAAGTTCATATCTTCTGTCACTGCTGTTTCTTACTTTTCAGTTGCAAAAACTAATTCTACAAACTTATTCTTGACTTTTAAACTATTCCTGCAAATTTCAAATATTTTTTTTATTCATCTAAAAATAATCACAACTGCATTTACTGTGTGATCTGAGTCTCTCCACCATGTCTCTACCATTTGCTGAATATTTTCTCTATTGAAAAAAAACATTTCGACCGCTCGGCTATATTTTAACATATGGTAAATCTGCCTACCAGCAAAAATGAGTACAAGGTGTTATAAATTATTTAACGGTATCCAGTGATATCAATGTCAGAAATAGTACACAAATGAGCGAGCTTAGATTTATAATGAAATTAGAAATTCAATATATAACTAAAGATTTTATAACTCAAATGTTGCACGAGTTACCCAACTTCTATTTGAGAGATCTGCATGAAAAGGTGAAATATCTTTGTCAACTGGCAACGAAAAATGATTTGCAACTGAATTTCTCCTCAGAAAATTTCCCAGGATGCAACAAAACGTGCATCGTCAAGTTAGAAATTTCCCCGGGGGGGGGGGGGCACTTGTATTCAAATTCAAAGGTGGATATGATGCGTGAACAAGAAAACGCGTAAAAAGGGTGTCTTTTTTCCAATAGGCGATGTACGCGCGTACATCGTTTAGGGCGTCAAAAACAGCAAAATATGGAAAAAAGGGTATGTTTTTTTCTTAATCCTGAAATTTTCATGTTATATCTCATTAAGCAGGGATCAAAATCATCCAAAATGTTGTAATCGGAACTTGGGAAGTAAAGCAAAGCAAAATAATAAAGGTATATTTACGATTCAATGCACTGCGTACTTGTTGAGGGTGTCATAAACAGATAAAAAATACTTGTTTAGGGTATGTTTTAGCTTGTTTTTGTTCGGTGAAAATACGTGTTTAGGGTGCATTTTGAAAGTCCATGTTCACGCGTCATATCCATCTTTGAATACAAGTGCCCCCCCCCCCCCCCGGGAAATGTCGCAATCCTTTGAGTTCGCTGAAACCTGTGCGGAGAATTGCACATCCTGAACTGGACGCATAACCCCCGCAGCTGCGTTCAAGTGGCTGTACGCCTGTACAACTAACACGGTGTTCCGTCTGCTCATTCAGTCCACAGTAAGGGTATCGGGGGATTTTTTAGCGGCTGGGACTATGTTTTCAGATTGTAGACTTATGGTACCCATCTTTTGTATGAATTTCAATTTTATAAATTTAATATTTAATTATTAAAGAACAAATTATACAGATGTTGAATCTTAAAAAAGGAATTATTATGGGAATAACAGCCAATTTTTGGAAAAAATAAAGATTTGATGGCGTCACGGCCATTGCTTGGTTATTTATTTTGATTCGGGGACCCATTCAGTAAAAATGACGTCGTATCCCTACAGTGGAAAAAAAACAACCGATATCGTCATCGTACGTCGGTTTTTGAATCTGTAGGGGAAGGTAATTTTGTACGTTAGACAAATATACGTTGTCTTTGGAAAAAATCATAGCACTTTGGGCCGAGGCGTCAGCTGTACAGACCTTGATTTAACATAGTCGGATTTATTATCTATCGGTCGCCCCCCCGAAGAGACACTGATATCTGATACTGCAAGTGACCTGTACTGAACTTGACACCAACTATTCATCTCGGTACCGTTTATAACTACATACGGCAAAGCAGCAAGCATATGTATCTCTGTTGTTCACAGCGGTAATCGATCAGTGGAGGACTATACATGTGGTTCTGTACAGGGAGGGTAGGACACGATCTGCTAGATTTGGGCATTGGGGCTTTTCCCCCATACGGTAATTTGTGAAACTGCTAAATGCATTTACTATGGCAGACTCAGTCCCAGTGACATTAAAAAATCATCTCTTAAACCTTTGCTTAAACGATCTTAGTCATATCATTGATAAATTAAGAAAAAAATATGAGTTCACATCAATCATGCTTCTGTTAAATTACCTGTGCATAACTCAAAACTCCAGAAACTTCCCCTGCAAAAGTAATCTCTATCAAACATAATACCCTTGAACATACGCGCCATGGCTACAGAGCTATGCGCTCTGTAGCCATGCGCACCGATACACTCTAATATCAAAACAGCCCTATTATAATTATTATACACCCCAAAACCATTGCACTCCTGGATGTGTTTTGACAAAGACATTACAGAAGGTCTATTGTCACTTTAAGTATTGTGACATATGTGTGAAATCTTGCTTCCTTTATGATTATTTCGATAAGAAAAACGGAGTACATCTTATTGATTTAATTTCAAATAATTTATAGTACATCGACTTATTTATATACTAATCAACAGCGTCTATTCAAATATTTTCAAGTATTCACTATGAGTTACAATATGCTCATCCACCAAAGACACAGTTCAGTGGGTTGTACTTGTACATACATTGACACGAACCGATCTTGTGTGAGTGGGTATCATATATCATACCCAAAAACCAGCGGGTGTATTTTCTAAATACAGTGGCGAATGGAAGGTACTGAACTATGCCAAGGAAATTGAGATTTTACTAGCTCATAGTGATTCGGAGCATTAATCATACAACATCATGCCTTAACATAAAAATCCCCAAATGTAGTAAGTTACATAGAGTACTGTGTACAGTTTATTTAACACTTAAGTGACCAAGGGTTTTCACTCCCAAGGGCAATGGTAGCTAAGACTGCACCCTGACGTTTGATGTAAGCGTTATGTCACAACAGTAAGTTCTTATTGTCAAAGAGGGCGTTTTTCGCTTGCACAATTTTTTTTGGGGGGGGGGGACAGGCTGTAAAAACAAACAAAAACCCATGGGTACGTTTCTTTTTAACAAATGCCTTTGTCTCGAGCAGGTCTCGAGTGTTCACATTTGGGGGACTGCCTGTACACTCATTTTATCTCTCTTCTGAAATCAAACTATGCTTGTATGAACTATGAAAACGTGCATGTACTTTCGACCTTTACTGATTGGCTCCGGAGATGATTCCATGGAGCGTAAATGCATGTCAATAGTTGAATAGCCTTTACGAAATTAAGCTTGTACTTCGGGTATAACACCTGTGTTTTCAATGATACTAGCAAATTTTAATTCCACCAGCCAGCTTTATTAAAATATAATCCAACACACACAACAGCAGAAATACAAAGGATTATAAGAAATTGCAGTATTAAGAGCATAGAAGCAAGGATACTTGAACCATGAGAAATTATAAAATAAATAATTTTTACATATATGTCAGTGCTATACCACGGTAGTTAGGCACGGTGATTCCTAGCCCGGAATTCACATTCGCACATTCGGATACCGTATTCCCACATTCGGATATTCGCACATTCAGACATCCCATCGATCATTCACATTCGTATATCGTCCATTAATTCAAATTGCACAATACGACATCACGCCTCTTTACAATCTCCGACTTAGAGAACAAGTCCTATGCTACGAAAATGTCAATAGTAAATATTCGGAAAGGCCCAGCCAAAAACTGAGTAATTCAACATCATCTTTTTTCTTCATAACATATGCTCAGTACTATCTACTAATATCACCTAAAAGTGAAAAACAATTTTGCCCGATTCGTATGGAGATGGAGGGCGCTAACTACCCGTAATCTCTTCAAAATGGCATTTAATTTGCAAAGGCCACACAAAAACTGAGTAATTCAACCTAATTGTTTTTTCTTCATAAATATGATCAGTACTCTCACTATATTACCTAAAAGTATAAACAATTATTGCCCGATTCGTTATGGAGATAAGGGCGCTAACTACCCGTAATCCTAAAAAATGACAAATTTTAATTTGCAAGGCCACAGCCACAAACTGAGTAATTCACCATAATTGTTTTTCTTCATAAATCTATTCTCTCTCTACTAATATAACCTAAAAAGTATAAACAATTTTGCCGATTCGTTTGGATATGAGAGGGCGTAAACTACCTAATCTCTAAAAAATGACAAATGTTTTAATTTGCAAAGGCCACAAGCCAAAAAACCTTTTCTGAGTAATTCAACATAATTTTTTGCCCGATTCGTTATGGAGATAGAGCGCTGACCTACCGTAATCTCAAAAAATGACAAATTTTAATTTGCAAAGGCACAGCCAAAAACGAGTAATTCCAACCTAATTATTTTTCTTCAAAAATAGGATCAGTACTATCTACTATATCACCTACAAATTGATAAACAATTTTGCGATTCGTTATGATGATAGAGGGCGCTAACTACCCTGATCTTCTAAAAAATGGCAAATTTTAATTTGCAAAGGCCATAGCCCAAAACTAGTAATTCACATAATGTTTTTCTTCAATAAATATGATTAGTACTATCTACTCATATCAACAACCAAATTATAAAATTTGCACGATTCGTTCTTTGGAGATAGAGGGCGCCTAACTACCCGTAATCTCCTAAAAAATGACCAATTTTAATTTGCAAAGGCAAAGCAAATAACTGAGTAATGTCCACATAATTTGTTTTCTTATATAAATATGATCAGTCTATCTACTATATCACCTAAAACTTTAAACAATTTTGCCACGATTCGTTATGAGATAGAGGGCGCTAAACTACCCGTAATCTCTAAAAAATGGCAAATTTTAATTTGCAAAGGCAACAGCCAAAAATGAGTAATCAACTAATTATTTTTCTTCAAAAATATGATCAGTACTATCTACTTTTTATATACCTAAAAAATTATAAACAAATTTGCTCCGATTCGTTATGGAGATAGAGGGTGCTAAACTACCCGGATCTCTAAAAAATGGCAAATTTTAAAATTGCAAGGCCATAGCCAAAAACTGAGTAATCAACATAATTGTTTTCTTCATAATCTGATTAGTACTATCTACTCATATCACCAAAAAATTATAAACAATTTTACCCGAGTCGTTATGGAGATAGAGGGGCTACTTCGTACATACTAACCTACCGGTAATCTCTAAGAAATGGAGACAATTTAATTTGCAAAGGCCACATGCCAAAAAATGAGTAATTCAACATATTTGTTTTTCTCATAAATATGATCAGTACTATCTAATCATATCATCAAAAATTATAAACACAATTTGCACCGATTCCGTTATGGAGCTAGAGGGCACTATAAACTACCCGTATATCTAAAAAAATGGCCAATTTTAATTGGCAAAGGACACAGCCCAAAAACTGAGTAATTCAAAATAATTTTTTTTCTTCACAAAATGATTCGTATTTCTACTAATATCACCTAAAAATATAAACAATTTTGCCCGATTCGTTATGGAGATTAAGGGCGCTAAACTACCCGTGATCTCTAAAAAATGGCAAATTTTAATTTGCAAAGGCCATAGCCAAAAAACTG
>JAMKCH010042488.1:0-13058 GCA_023653785.1 Ophioderma brevispina | reverse complement strand
CCTCTGCTAGAATGTGAAGTCAATTCCTGAGACCGATCGCTCCCCGCGCTCACGACGTTTCTATCCAAGCAGTTTGTCAGATCGAAAGGCTTGGAGTTGCTTCTTCCTCCCTCGGGTTCAGAATTAAAGAATTCATGTAAGGCATCACATTCATCATCCCAGGATGGGATATAAACTGCGACGACAGCCACGTGATATGGTTCTTCTTTGCGATCTTAATAAAGATTTTACATAATGCTGGTGTAGGAATTGTCAGGTTGGAGGAGGTTGGTGTCGGAAGTTGAGCACTTCTGAATCCACCAAATGGAATATATACTGTATTATGGGTCATCAAGCAACTCGTAGCCAGGATTTTCAGGGGTGATTTTTCAGATTGGGGCTGAATTTTTAGGGGGCCAAATTTAAGTAAGAAAATGTTTTTTTTACCCTTCATGTGGTCAGGGGTCACTTTGAGTCATTTTCATCATTTTGTGGGTAATTGTTTGCTCTTTTGTATTTTGGGACCGCCTACTCCTCGCCCACCTCCTGACTGCTATAAGTGCACAGACAGGAACCTTCTGCACTAGTGCGACTAAATCGGACAAAATATTTTCCGGGTGTTTAGGTAAATGCCGAAAATCGTGTAACCCGCACAATGCATCACCTTACAATTGAAAACCCAAAAGACTAACAGGTAGAAAGTGGGAGGGAACTTTAGGAGGGGGTCAGTATTTACGCCAGGGGAGAAAATGAAGGATTTGAGCTATGGGAATTACGAAAAATGGTAAGCAAGAGGGCGAATATGAAAGTCTTAAACCAGCGGACCTGGGTGGGAACGTTGAACTTGTTAATGAAAAAATATCATAAATCAGGGTGATGCCAACATTTTTGAACGGAATTTTTCGACGAAAACAAGTTGAAATCCTCCATTCCTCCCCCTGGCGTAAATAATGACCGCTCAGTATAAAAATGTACAGACATGGACATAAAACTCAACTACAGAATTGTATAAAAACTAATAGCAATAACGTAATTCATCATCAGATTCAGATGGTAGGAAAGTGACATGTCGAACATGTTTTGGGTATAACGATATTATGTTAATATATAAAATTCAGTATGGAAAGAACGCGGTTTGAACTTTGACCCTTGTTAAGAAATGTTAAGGTGAATAAAAGAACAACAATGTTACAAAAATATGTGTTTGTACTGTTATATTAGCAAATTTATATTACCACTTTTTCCGCCTTTCATAAGATACATAAGCATTAATCCTGAATTTGTTACCCCAACCCTTTAAAAAAATGACACAATATGCAGGGCACTAACCGTTATATAAAACAGGACGTAAGCAGCTGCAAGAGAAATTCCAGATTTTACAACAGCACTTTTCATATATCTCAAAAACATGGTAGAAATGATTCTGAACTCAAAAATCGTATCTCTTTCCGAGCCAGGGCCTCAAATTTTGAGCCGTGGGTTCCCTGACTATAATGCAGAAATAGAAAATCTCTCTTTACACCTTTAAAACAACCACAGATTAAATTCATCTTGCTATATTTGGTTTGTCAACATTGCTTGTAAATTCAACATGCGATTAAATTTTTATTAGGAATGTGTAAGTGTGACATTTTCTAGTTTTAGCGATCTTAGAAAGCAGCCATATTGGCTGCCATCCTGAGTGTGTAAGACTGTTAACACACAAGAAATGTCCAGTATGAATTTTACTAGTCTGCGTATAGAAAGCGCGGGGTATATTGGATTAGGTGGTAAGATTGTAATCAAAAACATATCAAGAATCCGCCCAGTAGATTCCTCGGAGCTTTGAAACATGGATTATAGAGCACAAAATCGTTGGATTTTGTTTTAAAGGTAAACTGCCGAAATCATGCACCCTCTAAAATTATTGGCTAAGCCCTAACTGAATTAATAAACTAAAATATATCAATAGAAAAAACTGTACTTCTTACCACCCTTATGCGTCTTCGACTGAAACCGAAAAGAAATTGACTCCAGCTATTAGGACTTATTATTATGATGATTGAGAAATAAAGCACATCTGTATGAGAAACCAGTTCATTTAGTGTTTAAGGTTGTATAAGGCGGGTGTGGAATGGAAAAATGCAAGGACAATAACCTCACGAAGAAAGGGCCGGTTGGTTTTAAATCCTCGTTCGAAAGAGGGGTCTGTGTTGTTTTGTTTAAACCATGGGACGTTTTGCTCATTAATAAGGAGGCCGCGGTCCATTTCGGCCACTCAAAAATTCTGCACCCTGCAAAACACGGCAGGACCCTTGGGTTCGAGTCCCGTTTTATAGGATTCTGACAATTCATAACACCGGTATTCTAAGGAAATATCAGTACTGATATATGATTTCCTGGTGAATTTTGGAAAGAATAATTTATAGTAATGATCGCGAAAGAGAACAAACTTTAAGTGCACCTGGACAAGTGTAAACCCACATGATAACTAAAGGAATTATAAGAATTACAAAGGAAAACTACTGCTATCAGATCCATACTACTTGTTTGCCCCGTTCTTTGTTTTATCCATCAAAACATAAACGCCCTCTGCACAAACATAAACACAAGATTCCTGACACAAACTTACAAACGCACACCGAGGCAGGCCCGCAAACATGAGAGCTGCATTTTGAGTCAGTCGAGCAGGCAGAACAGGCAATGGCGGCTAAGCCTCATCAATCTAGCCAAACTCATTCAAATGAATGAAAAAAATACAGCAATGCAGACTGCAAACAATGGTCCGATTTGGCGCTCTGGGCGGTCATGGGTATTACCGTGGTCCATATACGACATCAACCTCGTCCGTTATTCACACATGTAAAAATTAACCTTACACACTGGAGTCGATTCTCCAACGCCAATGGTTTTGGAATAGAAAAATATTACTTGATAATATATAAAACGATAGCACCAATAATGCTGAGGCTTAATCCATTTTTGTGATGTCTTTATTTATAGATTTTGAGGATTTGCGCTTAACCCAATACCCAACTCCACCAACCTATAACTCCAAACACTCAAACTGTAACCACCCTAACCTTTAGAACTAAACTGCTAATACTGCAATTCTAACATCCAGGCGGTGGCGGTCAAGCCTCATTCATTATAGCAACTCACCAAAAATGTCAAAAGAAATTACAGCAATACTGAGGGCAAACCACAAAACCAATTTGGGTGCTTTGATGTGGGTCGGTCATTGGTTCACCCATGACCCACATACAACCTCGTCCTCGTTCGTTATTCATACAAAAAATTCAAGAAATAACCCTTCCAGTGGAGTTGACTCCTCAACTCCAACGGTTTTGGAATAAGAAAATATTCCTTGACAACATATAAGAAATTCAGAATTTTTCGTCAAGATTTCGCTGTTAAACCAATGGCGACGTCTGAAATTTGGATTTCTTGGCCGCCCTCCCCTGGAATCAACCGAATGACGAAATGTCCACGCCTAACCGTTCACCACAGATTTGCTCTACTGCTGCGCCGAAACACTGGGTTATGCCGAAACGCCCGGTCTTTCGGCAGATGACCTTGCCGTACGGCAGGGATATCTGCCGAAACGCCCGGTGTTTCGGCAATTATTCGTGCCGAAATTGCGGGCTACGTCATTACCCTGCCGAACGGCAGGGTTACTTGCCGAAACAAGGTTATCCCAGTAGTTCGGCACAGAGGGATCCTTATTACAGCGTGCGGTTGTTGGATCTACATAGCCCCTATTTCATAGAACCCATACACCCATCCCACACACACAATTAGGTACATCATATGATTTACTGCTGATATGCAAATAGGTGCTAGCTTGGTTTACTGAATAATAAATTTAGCATGACCCCCCCCCCATCAGAAATAAAATAAAATCACATAACCCCTATTTGTCAAGTAGAAAATCAGGTCTAATCCCAATGTTTGTACTCACCGGACCCCAATAATCAAACCCAAACCTAATTCCTAACCCTAATCTTAACCCTAGGTCCTATAGGCCCTATAACCCAACCCTAAACCTAACCAGTGTTTCAACCGCCCTAATAGCCCTCCTCAAATTAAAGGGGACTTTACAATGGGATGCCATATGTATATCAGCTTTTATAACGTTATACATTCTTCTCGAATTGGCTACAGCCTTTGCTTATGGGGTCTATGTGGGGGCTTTTGGCGTTACAAGGTCTCCGTATTTACGTATAATAGTTACATTCCTGCTTGTTCCTAAATGCCAAAAGCCTGATTTTTAATGAGTTTCATTGTGAATTTGTCCATAAAATCCGAACAAAATGCGTGTAAACAAAAACTGCTCTACCATCAACGCAGCACGTTATTTTCCATTCCATCTCCTCTGCCGAATCAGTCCGGGCTAAAAATAGCTAGTATCACTTGGAGGAGGAAAGTTTTCGTCATGTCGGTTTTCTAGTTCAGAATTTATGAGGAATAAGAATATGTTATGTTAAAACGGCCGAATCCTGAACGCATCCCCATATAGGGGGTTCTTTCCGGGGGGTTTCAAAAAGTAGAAAATCATTATTATGGTTCATATGAAGACAATACGATATCCAGAAAGTGTCATGACCTGAAGAATGCGCTTATTCGTAATTTAAGTATAATGTACTTTGATGTAGACATGATACGAGGGTCAATAAGATTGAATATGACCCCCTTAAAGTAAGAAATACAGTGAAATTGCTTAAATATACAAAATTACCACAATCGAGCGAAGTAAGTATTGTCAATCCAGAACAGTAGTGTCAGGGATAGTAGAAGGTCTGGGGGAGGTCTGGTGAGTTGGCAAAATGCAGTATTTGGGGTGGCAAACCATGGGGGGGGGGGAAAACTTCAATATGCGACTTTATATATATATATAGTATATATCTATTATATATCACATCATAGTGAACAGTATTAATTGCAGATGACTATCTTTGGAATAAGAGTGCTGCAATCCCCCAATTATAGGAGAGCGTAAAATAATTATAAGTATAGACTCTGGAAAGGCAACCGTCAAACTCTGAGTTTCAACGGTATACCCCTCACTTACGATCACGGGTACCGACTCTTCCAAGAACGGATGATGAACTCACAGTCGTGTCTTCACCATAGACATGTATTTATATACATGCCATGGTGTCACGACTGAGGCATTTTGCCAGCACTTGTCTGTACTTTACCAAATAGTCGAGAGTGCTCAACACTACGAGTAGTGGGGGGGCGTATATGTCGTAAGTGATGGTACTACCTAAACTCAGAAATTATATATATATATATATATAATATATATATATATACTATAATATATATATATACTATATAATATATCTCCAGGTCTGCAGACCCGTCCGACAATTGAACTCCACCAGTATTTTTTTCCGGCCTATGTGCTTCTCAAGATTTCAAGATTCGCGATACCTATTTTGTGTCCGAGTGTGCGGCTGATGCGCGTCAGTCACGCGTATTACACGAGCGTCTCTACAACAGATCTCTAACGCTGTTTCTTGGAATACGCTTTTGTCTTCCAGCATTTTACTGCACTCGTTGCACACAAATTCATCGCAGACTCGTCTGCCTGGATGAAAACTGTGTTTTTTCTATTCAGAAACGAGTCTGGTGGGCCCCAGGGCCTGATGAAGAGCCCATCATTTTTTAGATGTTTCTTCTACTGACCTAGTTTTTTATGTTTAAGTATTATATCCGACATAGCGGTTAACTTTTGGCCTTGGCCTTTTTAACGACATGCGACTATACCCTACTTTGTCACTTTGATTCTGTAACTTTACACTACATAGCCGACGTAGCCCTTCGAACTTTATATATATAATCTAATAATATACCTGATCTATTTATAATATATATATATATATAATGACAATAAAGTTTTCAATATCAGTGGTGAGAGAGCTCGATACCCAAGGTAGAGCCTAAATATGACATAAATCCACGATTGACAGCAATCATTCTACCTGCGTTGCACGCCACCCCAAAACGGGCAACGATCATCAGGCAAATGCATCATTTGTCTGATGATCGTTGCCCGTTGTGGGTGGCGTGCAACCCAGAGTAGCATGATTGCCTAGTCTATAATCTTGATTTTATGTCATATTATATATAATAATACTAATATTATATAATATATTAAAAAAAAAAAATATATATATATATATAATCTAATAGATATAGTGTATAAATGTGAACATGAGGAGAGAATGACATTCACAACCAAAAAACGGATTTTTCTTGCACACTGCAGTTTTCAATTTTAATAATCATCAGTGCGAGTGTCTCCTTTTATTACAAAAAGTAAACATGTAAAATCGAACTGAATTTTGCGTTGGTGTGCGTACGGAAACGTTTTTATGCGTACGCCTGATACCAACGCGATAAGTTACGCGAGAGTGAAAATACGCAATAACTTTAGACATGTGTTGGCTATACATAATGAATACAAGTAATACAAATTAAATACCTCATGTTAAAGCAGGTTTGAATCCAGAAAAAAGAAGATTTCCGCCGCTAACCGTTTATTTTTATCATCTCTTTCCCTTGTAAAGGGGTGCGGGGATTTAGGGGCAGTTCCCAGTTGTTAGTGCAACACTTCGGTCCATATGTTGGCTGAGTTTAATTTGAACGGTAACGGGATCCCTTATTTGTTGCTTATGAACTCTGATTCGAGAATTAATCTGATCACCAGTTTGGCCAATGTAGTGGTTCTTTACAATCTATTACATGTTTACATAAATGAGATTTTTGCTTTTGCAATTCATTGATATCTATTTCCAAACAATTTGTTGTTTTGAAAGTAAACTCGGCATCAACGATATCTACCGTGCCACCAACGTTTATCTTACACTTGGTACTACCACATTTTTGTTTAATGGTAGGGCGCTCTGGTTTAACATTTTCTTGAGGTTTGGAAGTTTGGCGTTTGCTCATGATTAGATTAGTATTTTTCGAATGCGAGAGAATTTTTTGCTGGCTGTGAGCATGTGGATAGAATCCTTAACACTTTTCAAATTAACTTGTTTGGATTGTGTCGAAGTGGACAAGTAAGAATCCCGTTGTTAGCCCTGTGTTTGTGGAATTGGAAAGAGTAGGTCCTCTCTTCTGATTTAGATGCTTTCTCGAGTACCCTCTTTCAAATGTTAAAGGGTAAATGTTATGTTTATAACATATTTTCAATTCATTCAGTCTGTGAGTTAACTCTATTTCTGAAACTATGGTACAAATTCCGTCTAGCCAGATTGAAGTGATATTCCTATTTGGTATGTTTTGGATGACATGATTTGAAATCAAGATATTGATGTGGTCGGTGGCTTTATCGAAAATATCAGTTTGGATTTTATTGTAGCGGTCAATTTTCATCTAATATCAAAGAGAATGGCAAATTGGGAATTGCTCGAACAAAGACTTGAAATGATTAGACGGGTTGAGTGAATTTAGCATAGACACAAGAGTATCAAGATCGACAATACTGTTGTTCCAAATGATAAAGCAGTCGTCGAGATATCTAAGCCAGTGTTTTTTTTCACAGAATTACTGACGTCTGGGTTTAACTTTGGTCACTATTTGATCATATAATGTTTGTTCTAAGAATCCAAGGAATAATGTGGCATATGTTGGCCATTTCTTTCCCATTGCTGTCCCTTTACGTTGTTGTAGAATGATCGTTAAACAGAATACGTTGTTTTCAAGGATAAGCCAAGATAGCTTCAGATATAAATTGGCAGAAAAGCGTTGTTGGCAATAGATACGGATATTTCTCCAGCCAATATTCCACAGCTTTTATACCAATGTCATGAGGTATGTATTGTATATAAACCTCAGTTCCAATCAAAGCTACAGAGAGCTATTTGGTTGAACCGATTTAGGAAGTTTACGAAGAAAATCAAAGTCATCCTTTACATAGCTGGGAACCCTCTCAGCGAATGGTTTCAATAACGTATCACCAAGATGGCTTATCTGTGAGTAGCGCAGCTGGACCGGCCACAATAGGGCGAACTTTGAGAGTGTTAGGTGATCAACATCGATGTAGCTGTTTTAACTGGTTTATTTTGGCTTTGGATTTCCTCATTGATGAATTTTTTTTGGGTAACCATAAAAGTTGCTTATATCTGCAATCAAAGTTCAACAAATAGTCAACTTCCTGACGGTAAGATTGCCATGAATTGTTGTCAATAAAACTTTTGACCTTAGACAAATCCGTTTATCTTTGCAGTTGTTGAGTTGTTGGTATGTTTCGTTATCATTTAGCATATCATATATTCTATCTACTTATATAATAATCTCTATTCATGATAACAAATGCACCACCTTTGTCAGCCTCTTTGATAATTATAAGTATTATCATTTTGAAGATCTTGAGAGCCTCTCCTCTGGGAAGAGTTGATGTTGGATTACAGTTATTACGAGCATTTAGGTGGGTCTAAAGGGTAATATTCGAGAAAATCAATATACGTATCCATCTCTTGTTCCCGATTTCTAGGAGGATGAAGTTACCACCTTTGTTTTTTACAACAACTTTTCGTCATCACTGTCCCACTTTAAAGATTCATCATTGTCCATCGTCGACATCAGTATGAAAAAATTCAGAATAGTCTTACTACGAGTAAAGGTTCTTATCATCAGCTTCCATCTCCTGTTTGTGGTAAAGGTGTGGGGGTAAATTTAGTACCTTTTGTCCAGAAGGGCAATTTTCATCTTTGTTTAGTTTTCTTTTGGTAAAGGTTGATGATTTTTGGATAATTGTTAGAATAGAAATCTCAACTGGAATGATCGATGGATATTTTTTCAGTGACGATTTTATCTTGTTTTGTGATGACCCTTCCGGAAAAGACTTACCCCTCACTTCCTTCCATTGCGAGTCGGAACTGTCAGGTTGGGTGCTTGCTGGTTGTGAAGATGGCAGATTGGTGCGAAACGGGCAATCTGCGTAGGATGGTGTTCTGTTGTTGGGGGCTCGTTGTTCTTGTTAGCTGCGGCCTTTCTGTCCAACGGCCCTAGACAGTACTGTTAGCTGATGTTTCTTTTCTTTTCTTGGACCTTTTTGTTCCTGACGTCTGTTTCCCCTCTGCTTCAGTCACTGGTCTTGTTGTCTTGTGGAACCAAGTTTTTCTTTCCTTTCTTCTTTAACCAGCTTTGTCTTGCCCTCTGTTTCTTTGTTTCCTGCCCATGGTGCCCAACGATCGTTTAGTCTTCTTTCGTTGTTTTATACTACCTTTGCTATCTCTCTTGTGATGCAGCGTCAATGTCACGTAGTTCTGTTCCTGTCTTTCAGCGCGAAGAAGTAGTATTTCAGCCTCTGTTTTTCATCGTTTTGAACTGATGGTACTGGCGATACGCTCTCGTTTCACTAAACCAAAGTACATGCTTGGCTCTAAACTACGGGTACGGGTGCTGGAGAGATGTCCTGCCCGTTCCATATATAAGTCGGCAATACCCTGGTTGTGGCGAGCTTTGAAATTGCGTTTCTTCTCCGCTTTTCAGAATTTTGTTTTTTTGTCCATGCGAACATCAAGTGTCGAGCGTTGAATGTCCAGGTTTGATGGTTTCTCTTCAGTTTCTCTAACAGTTGGGTTCTTGAAATTTTCGACGACATTTAGACGTTGTTTTTAAAGCTTCTTCTTGTAACATCTTCCTGAAGCAATTGTGTATTTGTAATGTTATTTACTGCTTCATTAAGCTTCTTCACCTCCTGATTGAGGTTGCTTATTCACCATAATAAGTTCTAATATTCCGTGTCCCATTTGCTGCATGTCTGCGAGTCTCTTGGAATGTTTGTAGCTCAAAAGGTTAGTAATCCAAAATCGCAATTAAAATAGTAAGAAATGTAGAACAGAGAGAACTAAACAAAAAGGTGGTTGTACCAAGTGTAATGAAAACGTTGTGGCACGTGTACTATCGTTGAATGCTCCGAGTTTACTTTCAAGATCAACAATGTTTTGAAATAAGATATCCATGATTGCAAAAGCAAAAATCTCATATGTCATAACATGTCAATGGTGTACGAACATCAACTACATTGGCCAAACTGGTGATCAGCTTAATTCTCGAATCAGCGTTCAAAGCAACAATAAGGGATCCCAGTTCCCGTAAAATTAAACTCAGCCAACATATTAACGAGGGTGCACTCAACCACTGGGAACATGCAAATTCACCGTCGGCCACCCTTACAAAGTGAAAGCAGATGACAAAAATAAAACGTTTAGAGGCGGAAAATCTCTTAAGTTCGGTATTCAAACCTGCTCTTAACATGTGCTATTTAATTTGTATTTACTTGTATTCATGAATGTTCTAGCTTAACACATGATAAAGTTATATGCGTATTTCACTCTCTGCGTAACTTATTACGCGTGTATCGGCGTACGCATAAACGTTTCCGTACGCACACAAAACGCAAATTGACAGTTTCGCTTGTTTACATGTTTCCTTTTTGTAATAAAAGGAGGACAACTCTGCACCTGATGATATTAGAAATTGAAACTGCAGTTGTGCAAAAAACAACCGTGGGACTGTCCTTTTCTCTGTTCTACATTATACATTTTAATTGGCGCATTGGATACTAATACTTTTTGAGCTTAATATATTATATATATATCTATAATATATTATATAGATATTATATCTATATATATTATGATTATATATAATAATCATTCATCATAAATCATACATATCATAGCTACAAAATTGCAGACTGAATACCTTTTGAGTGCTCAATTCCATAGTGGAAGAGTTTATAAAAAATTTGGCAAATGATAAACATCGGAATAGCTGTCTACTCAGAGTTTCACCCTCAAATGGATCATCAGGCGAATGATGATCCCATGTGAGGGATATATATTAGTCAACTAGAACTACAACGCTCAATTCCAAGGTTTGAGGTGAATCGGAGTTTTCGTTTTGATGTATAATAAACATTAACATGTGGTATAACAGTAATAACGTTTATACTGTGTATAACAAAAAAATTAGGAACCGGAATTTTATTGTTGTGATTTTCTCCGTAATGGAGATCGGTTGGAGCTTAGGTATTTCACACAGTATTAGTATGTGGACAAGCATTAATTAAAAACACGAAAAAAATTGAGGGCGCCATCATTAGGAAATTTCAGGCCTTACAGTAATCGAGGGATGAGGCTTGGGGGGGCCTCTTTAAAAAACTTTTTACATGCATGTGGTGCAAAATATGGGTAACAGTTGGCGGATTTAAGAAAAGGGGCCCTGTCAGCAAGCATAAGAGTGGGGCCCCTTAGCGTCAAGAAGCAAACCGCAATTATCTCACATTTAGTAGGCGACTAAGGTGGGTTCCAGGGGGCCCTGAGAGCAATCTTTTAGGGCCCTTGTCAGCAGCGTGACACTGCTGACTCTTTAAATCCGCCACTGCTGGGTAATAATCAATGCAACGCCTACATAAGAATAACACTTTGTATAGCGAAGTGAATTCCTGTAGTATATCATTTTCAAAATGTTGCCAGCTTTAGACAAAAGGCTCAAAGTCAGCCCCAAAGCGCCCAAAATCACCTGATTTGTTTTTGTTGCTTATTGTTGTTGACGTCATACCCGTGGAAAATACGTGTAGTTATAATTAGACTGGAAACTTAAACTTTCCCTTACAGAAATAATACAAACGAACGCCAAACATTTGAGGAAAGCAGCATGGCACATGCATCCACATACTATAACGTGGCTACAATAGATTCGGACATAAAAAAACTTTCAAGACCGAAAAGAGGTTGGGTTGAGTTAAGTTACTTTGTACAGACTCTGCAACAGTATTAGTACGTATGATAATGGAATTGATAACACAGGGACCCTGTAAAAACGATTACGCATGGACAGGGCATTATCTGAAATGGCAACGACCAGGACAAGGAAAAGGGAATCAAAATGACGAAATGAGAGACTTAAGTCATAGGCTGCAGCCTGTATGTTCCAGTTCGTAATAAGAAAATTGCTGCCGAATGGAAGCGAGTAATGTAAAAATGTACGCCAAAGTTCTCGACATTTACAATCTGACATCATGCTTGTAATGTACGAATCGTGTGCCTTCCTTCCGCATTTAACAGAAACACGAACGAATTTCAGCTATGGCCTTGCTATAATTGCTTTCCTTTCGTTTCAAAACTGTTGCTGTAGAATAAACGGGAGCAGCAGCCCTTGTTGTAACACAAAACACAAGTGGTATACTTTTCAACGTGATTGGATCATTTAAAAACTTGCCCCTGTACAATGTTTGTCTAGGCCCCTTCTTAAGGCACATTTGCAGCACTTAAAGAAGCGCGGTTCAGGGGTTATATCGTAAGGACTGTCACATATTTAATCATTCAAACCTTTTTTACTCGGAGTGGACAAATTAGCTAGGTCCCGGACTATAACTTTTGGAATAGGAATTGTACCTCATAGCATTATTATATGATAGATTAAATTGGGTTTGTTGTATTAAAACAATGACAAACTTTCAAAGTGTTTTAAATGATTCAAAAAGGAAGTTAGTGGCCTATTTTGACCTTTTTAACAATAATTCTTGTTATTCAGGTATGAATTTGAGAAGACCGAAGATGGCTCACTCACGCTAGGATGGAGAAGTACAAATTGAAAAGGAAAAGGAAAACGAACGCACAAAGAAGATTGGAAGTAGATTTCTGGATCTTCAAGAATTGAAAAAATGCTAAACAAGGACATACAGACACACAAGCGCCATTGGGTTGTATATGGGAGCTTATGAACAACGTCCTTCAACCGATCTTGATGTAACAAAGCGATATGAAGATTACGATTACCAGCAAACTGCATAGCTTGAATCACCCGAAATGTGGAGTACATCCCGGTCCCATCTGATGAATTGAAATATCATACGAATCACACGAATTTAAGAAAGTTCGCAAAACTTCAGTGCCAACCAACAAAGTCCCCCTCCTCTCCTCAAGACGTCATAAGATCAACCTAATGGCGACGCCGAAGCAGGATGTCATACATGTATGGGCAAATTGCACAGGATTTGCCGAAACGTACATTGACTTTGGGCTAAGAGAGATCCAAAAGTGTTCGGATAGCGCCAAGCAGAAGAGAATGAC
>JAMKCH010042487.1:0-13318 GCA_023653785.1 Ophioderma brevispina | reverse complement strand
ACTAAAAATCCTATTCTTAACACCACCATAAAAACCCTGACTGTAACACTCATTTTGCCCACAAAGCGTTAGTAACTTAAAGAATTTTTTGCATGATTCTGAAATGTCTTTTGTTTCTTAAACTTTGGAACCTTTTATCCCTAAGTACTGACATGTGTTTATTACGTAATGTATAAGGACATTGCTATGCCTCTGGATTGATTTCAAACACCTCGCTCTGGTCACCAGTCATCAAGGGGAGATTATGTACAATTCCAGGAATATAGGGCAGTCAATATTTGGTTTAAAAAATTAATTTTAACCTTTTAAATAAAAAAGGTTATATGTGTGACATTTTAAACTACAATGAATGCACACAGTGGCATGGTACAGTTTGAGAGATTGGATGCTGTAACCGGATGTAGGGAAAAGGCTACAAAAATGTTACTATTGCCCTGGTGTGATGTCATTACAGGGCAAGAGCCACTTTTTATACAGCAACTATTTTCCTGTGAAATATTAGGAACGACTATGCCATTGATTAGTATCCACCAATCAAATAATAGGAATATTTTTATGCACATTATGATATCACAAATATATGTATTTAGAAGGAGATGACCTACATGGCATGATTCTAGCAGATATTGAGAAGCAAAACTCATTCCATGCACGCGAGGATCAAGTAAATTGATACAACCCGAGAGAATTAATTAGACATTTATAGACTCTAAAAAAAATAAGGCTTGAGATTCTAAAATAAAGACTGAAATACATTAGCGCGCATTTCTCTGGTACCCACGTAAACACAATCCTCTGGTTACAGTGGTAAATCTCATGCCTAAATAGCGAGAGGACCGGTTTCGAGACCGTGTATTTTTCATCTTTATCTTTAATTCATGTTCGCCATTTTCTCGCTCTGAGCTTCTATATTAACCAAATATTACATGGCTAAAAATAATATGCTCCTGTATTCACTTATTAAAAAATAGGGGCCAGCAGTCCCCTATAATAGGCTAGGAAAGATAATAATATTTTTGGTGTAACCTAGAACTACTTGTCTATCAAAGGTGTTTTTCTTCGCAATGCATTTCTTTGAAGTATCCAAAATGACATACTAAAATTCCGATAAAATCCGGGTTGCAGAAATATGTCTAAAATTTGCAAATCAAATGGCCGCCATTTCAAGGACGTTTGTCCATAACTCAAGATCCGATGGTCGTAGAGATGTAATGTTTTGTGATTGACCTCTACCCTGTTTTTCTTTCGGGTCTACGACTCAATAAGAACTTGGTGTAATAGTAATATGAGATGATGGTTTTAATAATGCCTTATTTGCTAAATCCAAAATGGCGGTTGCCATTTTGTTTTGAATTTTTTTTGAAATGAGATATGTTGAAATTTCATTCTGGTATCCATACTTATTGTTTCAAAGAACACGATCATTATTAAGTTGGCATTTAAAGGGACCAAATGCCAAAAAAATTCGGACATACACTTAAGTGACCAGGGGGGGGGGTTCCTAGGGACCCCTCAACATTTGAATTTCGCGCTGGCCTGCTTAACCCTTGGGATTTTTGCGTCAATTTTTTTTGTATTGCGACTTTTAATTTGCTTTTCTTTTCATACCAAAAAAAATAAATCGGCCAAAGCCGTTAATGAGTTAATTAGTGAGGTCCCATGAACCCCCCCCCTTGGGCGGCAGCTGAGAATATTTTTAAAAATCAAAGAATTAAATTTTGTTGCTGATATCATTTTTCACATAACATCTAAGTAAACAATTCATATGTAACATTAAAATAATTAACCCTTATGTGCTGAAACAAACATGTCATTTGTGGACGTTGCTAACCGTTTACTGTACAAAGTCTAATGGGAAATATTGTATTTTGCAACACCCATTAAAAATACAGGATTCCTACAACTGCCAAGTTTTGTGTTAAATCTATGTAAATTTTGGGTCTTCGAGAGTAGAATATCAACATGAAATAGTTTTTTCAAAAGTTTGATGTAAGCGGCAAGCTTCAGTTGAATTTTCCGTCTTGTGTGCCATTTTTTTCGCGTGTGTTGAAAACAATGTTTGCCCTAATTTGCCGCCGCAAATAACAAATTTCATTTAAAAAAAAAAATTTGGTGTTGTCTTATGACCGTTCACATGTGGTATAACTTTCGTACCAAAAATTTTCCCCCCTCTGGACGTGGTTCCCTTATGGCCCCCCCCGTGGGCACTACGGGAGTGAAAACCCCTTGGTTCCTTATTGATAATGAAACACTTCCACCCATTTTGAAACAATTTTGGGTGTTTACATTTTGTAAAAAAAGGAAAAGGTAACATAAGATTATTTTTCTTTGTTCACTTCTCAACCAAGAAGCTGACATTACTGCCCGGAGTAGCTCAATGGCTTTCATTTGCAAAGTTAAGGATTACTGAAATCTCTTCTGAGCAAGGCTCTGATGTGAATTCCTAGCTCCTTCACTGTCTATAAGATCCAAGGCAAAGCCTTTTCATGCTGTTAATATGTTTTCCCTGCTGCTCCAAATTATTCCTTCGAGAATGTCAACTGCTACTCTTGTCCCCCCATTTTTTTTCAGAACGGATTGAAGGAAGCATGACTTTCTAGCTTTAATGATGTGATACCAGGAGTGGCACAGTGGTGGACTCAGTTTTTTAATTTATGAGTTTAAAACACATATAGTCGATGGACATGGGGTCCTCTATCTTGTTTTGGTATTCTCCATTGGGGGCGATGGGGAAAACCAAGTGTAATTCATATAAATTAGTAAAATCATATAATCTTCTTTTGCAAAATAAAACTCTGGCACATTTTTCTTGAAAAAGAATAAATGTCACTTCAATTTCATTTCCCCAATATCAGTGACTGTGGATACACATACTTCAGCAACAAAGGGAGTTAAAGATATTAATCACTGGCCCGGTATGCGTGTAGAAAAACCTTCAAATTCCCTTCATCTGGGATTGGCAGGACCAAATTGTTATAAGTTGTCTCGCAGCTGAAGAGATTTCAGCTGTTACGCTCTCCAATTTTAGACTGAGTACTTTTCAGACAAAATACTTACCTCATTCACAATAAGTAAATATTGAGCCTCTATAGTGCGTGTTTCAATTACAACTTTGCCATTTTTTTCATCCATTTATATAATTCAAGGCAGACATGAAACAAACAAATCAAAGAGATGTTTGCTGGCAAGCTTTGACCTTGGTGCAGACCAAACCTCCTAAACTTATTGCTTAAGCTACATTTTCTATTCAATTTTACCACCAAACACCCCCTTAACCACCCCCCACCCGCGTTTTCAGAAGAAATTTAGTGTCAACGACCTATATATAATAATGTACACTGGTTAGTTATTTTGAGAGAGGAAGGGTATTTGTCACTCAACCCGACTCGTGGAGGTGGTCACACCTTGCTATAACATGGCCCTACATCCCCGGCCCATTGGAAATATCTTTAGCTCAATGTTTTGTCTGAAATCTTACATATCCATTGGTCCTTGATATTGGGGAAAAGAAATTGACAGGTGACCTTTTATATATTTTAAGAAAAATGTGCCAGTTTTATGTGCCGGGGATTGGGGAACAGGACAGTTATGTGATCGTAATAATTTATTTCTGAATTTACACTTGGTTTTCCCTTAGCCCCCAAATGGGGACTACAGAATTTGTTATACAGTTGGTTATTTGGTCCACGTCCCAGGTCTAATAGGTGATTTACAAGAAGATTTAATTATCACTTTGGTCAATATTAACTAGGTATAATGAGACGAAAGTCAGAAAAGGCATTGTTATGCGAATAGGGACAACTTATTTGCCAAATGCAACAATTATTGAAAATATTATGCTGTTCAAAAATTTTTAAGACAAAAGTTGTCAATGAGACTGTAAAATTCCCGAAAATGATATAGAAGTGAATTTTAATTTTTGTCAATTGTGGAATTTTCAAAGCTGTTTTCATTGCTCCTGGTTAGAACATGTTAACCGTGGCAAATAACCCACCAGAGGTTAAGGTGTTAAAAGGTGAATATAATTTTTGGAAAGAGGATGCAAAATGTGCCTATACCAAACATTGTTGTTAAAACACCCTTAACGATTGCGATGAGTCTACCTTAAACTAGGTGTCCATCATTGTTAATTATCCTGCACCAAACTATAACTCCTCCACCGTTATCTCTATGGAAGGTGAAAAAAATATGAAACAGAGATAAGCATGGAAGGACATTTAAAAAGTTATGTTTTCCTTGAATAGGCCCACACTTAAAAAAACTCAACCATTGCTCACAAAATTTTAAGCATATATCGCACAACTATGTTGTATTCTTATATGTGAAAATTAATAAGGCCAAGGAAAAAAAAAACAAGTTGTCTCAGAAGATCGCGCGCAAGTGTTAAAATTGGTTTTGATACCGCATAATTTTTTTTAGGTTTTACCACTTTAAATTTTTTGTAAAAATTGGAAAAAGGGGCCAAAAATGCATTAAAAAAAAGAAAGAAAAACCACATTTCGCATTAGCATTTTTTAAAAAAAAAGAAAAAAATAACCACTTTTTTTGTTTTGCATTGCAATTTTTCACATTTCTCTGAGACAAACTTGTTTTGCCTAAACATATATATTTTAGAGAGTTTATATGTAAAAAATGGACTATGAGGGAAATTGACCAACAACCCTGTGGTTATATTTTCCAACAGCGGTATCATTCTTACGGTATGGTAATATATCAAATCAATTCATTTTTTAACCCCCGTCTAACCAGGGTTTTTTTCACCCTCAAGTGAAAAGAAAAAATTTGTGAATGGTCGCAAATGATTGTAGGTAATCGTTTTTTACATCCTTTGCGCATTTGTGAAAAAAAAATTGGGACCCCCACCTTACCAGGGGGAGGGTAAGGCCGACCAAGTTTGAGGGGTGGGTGGGAAAGCATCCTATACTTACAATGTAAATTGGTACACAATATATTTGCTATTTAAAACAGGAAGTTTTCATGATTGAACAAAAGACTTCATTTTTAATTCAAGTTAATTTTGGGTCTTTCTTTCATGTTTGAGCAAAAAAAATTAAAATTCCCTAAACCTTTGTACACAAAATTTGATTTCGCCAAATTTGCAAAGGTGCTGTGCATTAATTATGATGTCATATAAGCAAGGTGCTGGGAATTGTGATTATCGTATTTTGGGTATCATTAGATAGAGAAGACATTTAGCTATTCATTGATGCACAAACACTCAAGTTCAAAGGGGGTCTCTGTGGAAAAGATATGGGGTTACATCAACCCCCAGCTGGTAGACGGGGTACAAAAAAATGCCTGATTAGGTGAAGCACTACGAAATTATTGATATGTTTGATATGTATGATTAAAGGGCCATGGTCGGATTGCTAATAGCCTTATCCCCAGATTTTACGGAAGTGGTCAAAAGTTGATATCGGAAGAAAAGCAACTATTTTTTTCATTTACTGTGAATCTTAGGACTAAAGGTGTCGGTTTGATGTTATGAGCGAAAATGCGCGCATTTTGGTCGGCCAATATTGAATTTACACGTACCATATGGGATTAAAAAAAGGACACTTTTTTTACTCTCGCTGTCAAAATAGCTTGAAATATCGGGTGCGAACGTCCAAATGGGGTTTTTGGGGTGAGGCCATTCTTCCAAGAGAAAAACTTATATACTAAAATCGGGGAGGCACATATTTATTTTTAAAGACATAACGCCAAAGCAAATGACATGAAAAATTAAATAGACCTGTTTGTTCATTTGTTATGTGTATTTTACCAATAATTGGTGCCAAAATATTGGCAAGTTGCCATTAATCTTCGGCAAGTATCTATTTTACCTTTGGCTTGCTTGTATAGAAATTAGTTAGTCTAGTCGCCTTATTAAGTAACCTGTAATTTGTGTGAGACACAATATAAGACTTCTTGGTCTCAGACAAAAATGAAGCCATCAAAATGGCTGCCATTTGGATTCTGCAAATTAAGCCTGAAACCAAATGCACCTTGTTATAGTACTGTCATACATTGTGGTTCAACAGACCCGGAAAACATGGGTATAGACACTTTGACATTATTCTGCTACTGAGTCTCAGACGTCTCATCAATCCCATAAAAATGGAGACATTTGGAATTTATTACAAATTAGACATATTTCTGCAACTCGGATTTCCTCGGGACTTTTAGTATATTCATTTTAGGTACCTTAAGTCAAATGCATTGTGCAAAAAACCTTTGATAGCTAATTTGTTCCAGGTAAAACCTCAATTCTTGGACTGAAGGTAATCTGGATTAAAGGAGTAACGATCCCAGGGAGTGCAATCTAAATTTTTAATAAATTGTTTTTGCATATACATAAATTTTCGAATAAATTGTTTTTGCTATTACATAATGCTGGTCCACATATAATTTCACTGGGACAATAGCCAAGCTCAAATCGATGTCAGCATATAGAAAAATCATGCGCATTGTATTAGATTCTGGATCTATTTTTTTAAATAAAAAGTATCCTATGGTAACATAATTATTATACATGATACTATCAGCAAAAAAAATCTGATTTCCCTTTAACTTTGGAATAAGCATTTTAGGCAACTATTTTTAGTTCTAGGTGGCTATTTGTAATTAATGCACAAAAAAAAATTAGATTTAGAAATTTCTGAGATTGCCTTTTTAATGTAAACTTTGGATTCCCCAATTCACATGAACCTATACCACTTTAAAATGTATTAGGCTTAAAATGTATTAGACTTAAAGGTCTAGTAAAATCAGCTTGTCATCAGCACCTATTTTGTTGACAATTGGTTTCATCAGAAACCCTTACAAGTAGGCAATACATATTTTCCAATTGGTGACAGTCATGTACTCAAAAATACAATAGTGAATAACACGTACCATACAATAGTGATCACAGCTAAATTGCTAATATTGATTTGATGTTTCCCTTCCTGTATATTGATTGTTCTGAGCAACAGAAAATGATCATATCTCTGGAAGTGCGAAGTTCGGGGGGGGGGGGAACAGCAACAGAAAACTGCATCAACTTCCGAGATAGTACCTATTCAACGACTTAAATTTTACGCATATCGAGCGGTCACAAACAGACTTGATAAGTATAAACTATTTAAATGACCGTATTGCTAATTGCCACAGGGTTGACACTATGGCGCCTGTCGTGTTTGCTCTTTACCCACAATATGGCTATTGTAAAATACAAAAGTTCGCTCATACCAACGAAAACATGGTCCCTCCTGTATAAACTAAACCTCGTAGTATAGAGTTACGTGTACGCCATTTGTAACTATGAAAAATAACAAACTTTATAGCGCCCCCTGTAAGTCAAGGCAAAGTGACCACCGTTCCTCCACAAGTGTCATATCCTTATTTAATCCTCCTTGATGCAACTGTTTTGCAGACGAGGTAATCCACTAACATCAACGGATTTGATGTCAATATTTTTATTAAAATATTCATGATGTTACTAAGATTTGGAACGAAGGTTAAGAGTGATTTCGTAATGCCTGAGACAGAGACTGCCATAGTAAATGTACATAGCAGTTCCACGTTTGGGAAATCCCCAATGCCCAAATCGAGCAAGATAGTGTCCAACTCCCCTGGTGAATTTGATTGAGATGTACTGCCACAAAAAGGAGCATTCTTGTCCATTTGTAAAATTTCTTGCAGCAAAATTTTGGGCGCACCACCAACTAAATAAACGCTCCACTGAAGTACACGCAAAATACCACATCGCACCCTTTGATTTGCACCCCGTGTGACAATATTGTTGTTGAATGGGAGTATATTTCTCTATAGAGAACAACTGAAAACTCAAGAATTGGCAATTTTGATGGAATTCTAGTTAAGATGTTAAGAAAAAGGCATATGAACAGCGCCACCACTATTTCGAGCCGACATGTACGCCTCATAGCCGCATTTCGACCAGGGCCGGAAATCGAGGGCCTAGTTTCTACACGGAATCGATGTCAAAATTTTGTGGATAATCTCAGTGATGATCAAGCTACTCTTCACTTTTATTAGAATATACCACCCTCACTGGAAACGGGTCCCCAAAGGACTGCAAAATCATCTACACACGTTTGTTATTTTACCGGAACGATCTACCATTCCCCCAAAACGTGGAGTGATTAGTGTTGTGCGCCCTTTAAACACATATTCAATGGCAAAAGTAAATTGACGACAATTGACTTGTATATAAACTTTGACCTCAATCTATATACACTTCATAGCTGCCTTGTTGCACTTTATAAGAATTCCAAGTAAGAAAAGTGTTTGGACACTACCTAAAAAATTAGGGTACCATTTTATTTCAAATCAAACTAAATGTTGATAAGGCATAAACAAAAATGCATGACACACTCAAACGTGCATGCGTGTGACACATACACACAGCAAATATAGCCTTCTAATTTGAACAGATGACCAAAATTTACCCCTTGAGTGCCTTTAAATTAAAAATTAAGGACTGAAAAAAGAATGAAACATTTAATAGAGAAAGAATTATTTATTTATTCCTCCCCCCCCTCTCTACCATTGTTCTTCATTCAGATCCTCAGTTATCACCCCTGCCCCCTTTCCTCTTTGATTTACCATCATTTACCACTATCAATTTCCTTTCCAGCTGCTCCTGGCCTGTGTTCATTAGCCTTTGTTCTATGCTACTTATGCACCCCCTAATTATTACCGGCAACAGACAGCTTGCCGGCCCTATTCAGTGATTTGCTTACTCAGCACCACTTCCAAAAAACTCCTGCCTGTGCCTGTTTGCCACCCCAGTCTTGTAGCCCAACAAACCTTCACTGATAGGACAAAAGAAGCCTAAGGGAAAACATATTTGGTTATTAGCTTACTACCTGTTGATTTATTAAACGGGTTAATTCGTGATCCACAGCTCGTCCCCCCATCTTACCTAAAAAAAAGTTTGAGATTTTCATATGCATAGGAACCGTCAACATTAGCAATCCATGTGTGTCAAATCTTACGTGCAAATTAGGCCGTGTCTGTAAGTTATTCGCAATTTTGTATTTCTGTCCGCAAACTGACAGATATTACCAGTGGCCTAGGGGACCGTGGGAAAACAATTTTTTTACTCATAAACACAAAACCGCAAAGTCGGAACAGCTAAAAAAGTTGGGAATTGAAGCTTTCGCAAGGATATCTAGTGAACAATGATCACCAAAATGCACCCTTACATGGGGTTCATATCTTTGAATACTGGGGTGTTCTTCTTTTTTATTGATTTTCGTGGGAAAAATAACTTAAGAAATTCTATACACTATCCTTTACTTTTAAACTCTTTCGGGCAGATCACTTGATAGTGTCTTTAAGCACTGAGTATGGTTGATGGCCTGATGAATGCCTCATCAGTAAGCACATCTACCGAATCATCAAAGGAGGTTGATGATGGTTTGTTTGGCCGTGGAATACAACCAAGGTAATGTGACGAGTGGAGCGATTAGGACCACGAAGCTTGCACCCATGTGGTACACGGGTCTTAGTTTGACATAAATAATGCAATAGGACTAAAGGGGTGAGTGACAAATGCTTGTCAAGGTGATATTCATATATTGATTTTGTCAATGCACAGCCAGGGGGTAGGACAGGCCAACCAACAGCAACAGCCAAATTCAAAATGCATCAAACTTAGGGTGCTAGTCTTTTTCAAAGACTTACAGCAGGAGGGCGCTCGTACGCATATCGGACGGTATACACAAGCTTGACTAAAAAACTAGGCCTGGTCATGAATATTAAATCTTAATGGACCGTTTACTTGGAAATGACAAATGTTTTGCCAGCGAGGTTAATCCACTAACCTCGAGGATTTGACGTCAATAATTTTTTCTGAAATTATCAGGATATTACTAATGATCTTTTGAACGAAGGTTAAGAGAATTTTGTAAGTCCACTGAGACAGAGATGCCATAGTTAAATGCATGTAGCAGTCCCCAAATTACCGTTTGGAAATCCCAATGGCCAAATCGAGGAGATCGTGTCCAACCCCCCCCATGTGCACAACCAAATATCCGAGAATATTAACATCATTCACAAATAAAAAAATTGCACCCCATGGCAATATCGTAGCGTTGCGTGCAACAAGGTCGTAAGTGCAATAGCTGCCATTGGTACATCTGTGTGCTGCAAAGTATTAGGATAACTCAATTAGTCAGTGGCTCTTGAAATGGTTCTTCAGGCAACACAGTTGCCTGAAGCCCATTCAAGAGCCCCCTGACTCAAGGAACGGTAAAGAGTATTTCATAACGAAATGCCAGTCAATGATGTTCAATGGCAGCTATTGCACTTACGATCTTGTGGCAGTCACACACAAACAAGATATTTGACATTGCTATGGTTGCACTCCCTAGTATTATAATTATTCAAATTTTATAAATTGAATGATTGCAATAATAGCAAAACAAAAAAAAAGACAAAAAAACTGTGGATTGATAATAGTTCCAATATATGTTTGTTTTTTTTGAAGAAGAATTACTAAGTGCCTAAAATTACACCCTACATGGAAATCCTGGTTCAGGTCACAGGATGATGACATGGTGCAGTACTTATCTAATCAGGCTTGTTATCTCACAGAAAACAGAAGAATAATTGATAGGCATTAAAATGAAGTAGTCCATTCAATATTGCCAGTGAAAGATTCTTGTACGCTCACCATACACCACTTCACCACCTTGTTTCAACATGGTAAGTGAGATTGTAAATCACAATGTGCCAATTAAGGTGTGTTTTGCAAGGCCAAAAAAAACCAACGAAATAGCAATATATGTGGGAATGTCTTGTCTAGGCACCCGTGAGTTATTGACCCCCTAAACTCACTGAAAAAGAAACTGACGTACGCATATACGTTGGAGGCGCCAGGCGGTGCAGGTATCGTCCTCTTACTGATTGCGCACTTACTAACACTAAGATCAAGTCGCCTGATTAGCCAGGTGGTGCAGGAAGCCCATTTCACTCGGGCCTATTTCGTGCAAATTTGACGACAAGTGATTCCACAGACCTACAATACGGAATAAAACCGCATCAGATAGTAGTATTGGGCTTTTTCAGTAATAATGAACGGGGGGTTAAAAAGTTATGGCTAATGTGGTTATACCATAGTTCTCTTTTTCTGATTCGAGTTTTGTCAATTTCCTATTTTAGGGTCGTTTTTATGGCGAATGCTACGAATAAAGCGCATACTCACTAAATGCACTTATTACGTCAAAATACTAAAACTAGTTCCTAAAATTTAAAATTGCCACTCCCGACCTTACCCCACCCGGTCCGACTTATTTATTCTCACGGCCCGTGAAATGGTGGTATGACTATTTTTATGTCTAGATGTTATACCACCCGCAGGGCGTAAACCAGACCTTGCAAAATGGGGGGGCAGAAGGGTGCCAGACTTTTTTGAGGGGGCTAATTTGGTCTTAAATATTTAATGTTAAAAAAAAAAGGTCAGTTCATTGGGGGGCAGAAGGGGGGGCAAGGGTTCGTTTGGGGGGGCTCGCGCCCCCCCTGCCCCCCGCTGGTTACGCCAATGCCACCGCTCACTCCTTCCTTATTTCTTAACATTCTTACCCCCAAAACTACTAACCCCTCTTTGCTGGTATAAATTACCCCCAAAAGAAAAAAAATGACACATTTCGTCTAGGACGGGTGTTAATATTAAATTGTACCTATTGAAAGCATATATAATGACTTCTGTTTACCCACGTTCCATAGACCATTACGTACTAACGTATAGCAACGGGGATTATAAAAGGAGTATATAATATAGGGCCGCTTAGCGTCAAGCTTAGATTATAAGCGTTATACCCCCCGTGCCATAGACAATCACTGTAATAAAGTGATAAGCAACGGGGGCTTATAACAGGAGTATATAATATAGGGCCGCTAGCGTCAAGCTGATATTAGTACTCTGTTATACCCCCCGTCATAGACAATCGCTGTATAAAAGTATAGCAACGGGTGGTCTAACAGGAGTATGTAATATGGGCCGCTAGGTCAAAGTTATATATACTCCTGTTAGTACCCCGTTCCATAGACAAGCGCTGTATTAAAAGTATAGGCATGGGGGGATAACAGGAGCTATGTAATATAGTATTGACAATAAGTTTTAATTAAAACCCGCCCGTGTCCGGAGGACGAGAGAAAAGGGGATTTATTTGGGGGGGTATAATTAGAAAAGCAAAAGAGGGTGTTTAGTAGTTTTGGGGGTAAAGAAAGAAGGTTAAAGAAGGGAAGGAAGGAGGGAGCGGGTGGTATAAAATATAGACATAAAAATGTTATAACAACCCGTTTCATGGACCCCCACCTTGCAAATGAAGAAGTGAGCGGGTGGGGTACGACTCGGGAGTGTAGGCCTAAATCTACTAGTAAGAAAAAATGCACAAACTTTCCAAAATATTTAGGGGGTTTATTATTCTTACGGAATAAAGCGCATACTCCACTAAACCGTGTAGTCCGTCAAATCCGCGCTCCAATTAAATAAGTGTATAGGCCTATGCAATCGTACTTTAACGCGTGCTTTATTATTTCTTAACAGCTTTTAACCGAGAAAGTGCTAAGGATATTGGGCATATCATTTTCAGTAAGTAGGGGTCAAAATTGGACGTTCTATTTTACGGGGCTTCAAACAAGGATATTGCCATATATGTGCTACATTTACACTGGCACCATGTGCTGGCATCTACCACTCAAATTATTGGATGCCCATCCAAAATTGTTATTCTGCTAAAAGATCACATGAGCTGAGATGATAACCTACAGTGAGCCCTTGAAGTTGAACATATTGTTAAATGTAGTCTCTTTGCATCTGAAAGTTTTTGCCTTGTAAAATTCAATATGCCACCTCTGGGGTGTGGTCTACAGCAATTAGAACAAGTTGCAATACTGCCAAATAAGAAAGTATTCTTATTCAGTGGGCATGGTTAATCAGGTTAAACAAGAAATTTGATTGATTGGATTAGGTCCAAAGCTCCGCCAATCCATTAGGGTAATAGTGATAGTGCATGCATGCAGCAATTATGTAGTGTAGTCGAATATTGACATGTGCAAACGGGCGGTTCTAATGCGTCTGTTGCATGTCGCACTAGTACGCCAATTATGCCAATGCAATTTATGCAGCGTGATGATACCGTTCATTGACTTTGGCTCGTGAACTGAACATTTGTTTTCAAGAGGGTGTGGATTTATTTAAATGAATAAAAAAGAATGGATGTAACAAATATTTTGCCAAATAAAATTATTGTCGATAAAAGGCAAATATAATACACATTTCTATATTAAGAATGAGAATAAAAGATTATTTTTTTTGTTTTGGCCC
>JAMKCH010042486.1:0-11655 GCA_023653785.1 Ophioderma brevispina | reverse complement strand
TGACTATGAAATGTTAAATGTTAAATGATAATATAAATAGACAATCAACAGTCAGATATTAAGTAATCAATAAAACATATAAAAATCATTGTAATTAATTTCAAAGAATATTCTTTTGTATTTCAAATTTTATAACAGTGACCAGTAGGTCAAAAGTTCAATTGACCTCACAGCACTCAATTCAAATGCACAATCTTCAACGTTTTACTACCTTGCTCTTAATCCCTTTTCAATAGGAGATAATTGGGTGTTGAATGAGATGGTGAATAATCAATACTAACAGCCATGCAGTAAATATTAGTTTGAACTTTTCAGATACTAAATTTACACACAAAATATAACCTTAAAGTCCACAGTGTACAGAAAAAGTCGACATATAAGAGTGGTACTGCCAGAAACACGAAACTTGGAAGTTTAATATGGAAGGGTTTTCATGGAAAACGGAAGGCTAACAACTTCAGAAGAAATGAGTGAAATTTGAGGTCATTTGAGGTCAGAAGCAATGAGACAAAGCAATCAGTGGAGGTGTGTCTTCTGTTGCAAATGCTGATTGGCTAAACTTCTTTGTGTGCAGATCTGATTTTTTTATTGACAACTTACAGTGTGCGAGCCATACCCCTACAGACCACATCTCCATACCCCCGGACCACACCCACATACCCTGACCACACCCCATACCCACGACCACACCCCCATACCCACGAACCACACCCCTATACCCCCAGACCACATACCCATCCACACCTCGCACCCACAGACCACACCCCATACCCTGGGCAACTCCCATACTTCCATATCCCCAGACCACATCTCCATATCCCCAGACCACATCCCCATACCCCGGACCACACCCCCGGACCACACCTCCAATACCCCCAGACCACACACACCCCATACCCCGGACCATACCCTAGCCCCGCACCCTTCCACCAAGTTTCAGCCCTGTGTAACGTACAGGCACGAATTCGCTATAGAAGTGCCACGTGTTGTTGTCCCAGCAATCGGTCCAAACAAATCACAGGGCACAGGTTATACAATGAAAGATTTGATTTCCCAATGCTATTAGCACTGATTTGTTTGGACCGATTGCTGAGGCAACGAATCCTTTTATGTGGCACTTCTACACAGAATTATATCACTACACATCGTCGTGCAAGCTGTTGGCTGGACCATAGACATACATGTGACATATCACATTGTCTGCTCATGGTATTGATCACAGAGCTGTTGACTTCTGACACCCAAGACGCTGTGTACCACAGGCGGCATTGAATAAATTGGGTAGTAGTGTCAAGTGGTAAGCTACTTGATCTGTTTGCTTGAAATAGCTATCAGAGAAAAAAAGTTACTCTAAATTGTTGACCTTTTGCTATTTCAATGTGGCATGACTAGAAGTACACTGCAGTGAGTGGTTTTCTTCATGCATGGAAGGCCAAACTTACCATCAGATGTCATGTTGGATCCTGTCAATCTTCTTTGTGGCATCCCACAAGGCTCCGTCACCAGCCCTTTTGATACTTCACATTCAGCACTCCATTAAATAAGATATCATCACTCCCCATGCTGTCAAGTTTGTGCTTTTTGGTAATGACCCCCATTTTATCAACCACACTCTTGACCATATAGTGGCCTTGAAGATGTTGGAAGCATGTATCGCCGATGTCAGGTCTTGGTGGAAATCCAACATGCTAGTGATAAATGACAAAAAGACAAGTTGGCTTGTTCAACATTACAGTTCAATCTATGAATCTATCTGGCAATCTATGATAACCATCAGAAACTCAGTTATTGAGCCTTTCCTCAAGCACAGGATTTGGGAGTGATCACAGATACTTCAATGAGGATTTGCAACCACACCATCAACATAATGTCCCTGCCCTAATGATCATAAGGAAGATTTGCAAGATCCAAAAATTTTCAGATCAGATGTTCAAACAGGTTTACGCATTTAGGTTGCATCTAGGTTGCATTAATGTAACTTTGTAACTTACTCCCTTACAATGTCCTGTATCATTCCTCTCTACCGGTATTTCAATGCAAGTAGACCAATTGCTCTTTTTAAAGGTCCATGGCCCGATCCCTAATAGCCTTGTCCCAAGGACCCCAGATTTTACCGGAAGTGGTCAACATTTTGGTATAAGAAGAAAGCTACTATTTTTCTCATTTAGCATTGTGAAACAGGGGCTATAAGGGATGTTTGGTTGGATGGTATGAGCAAAAATATGCTCCATTTTGGTCGACCAATATTAATTTTACACAGCACTCCATGGGGATTACAAAATCACGTTTTTAGCTCTCACATCAAAACGGGTTGAAATATCTGCGTGGAACTTTACAGATGGGGTTTTGGGTTGAAGGCCATTCTACCAAGATGAAAAATTTATACTCTTAAATTGGGCCATCCCCGTTTAAGTAGTTAGCTTTTGTGGTAATGACCAAGGTGCATTCGTCAGAATTCGTCAAACCACAGTTGCTTGGGCCAGAGCGGGGTAATCAGGACAACATTATATTTTTACCTGCTGATTCTGTTGAAAGATGTTGGCAATAGAGTGAATGGCAGGAATGCATACGTGTTGAATGCTGTCCAATCCAATATCAAGACATCTGATGCTAGCACGCTGGACTGGATCGAGTCTTGCTTCAGAGTGGATTACATCAGCACACAAGCCCTTAATATTTTCATCAACTTATCTCACATGGCGTTTGACCCCGTCAAAGATGTGATTTTATCTGGAAAAAAATGAAAGAATAATTCTCAATTTACCCCTTGAGAGACCCATTGCTGCTAACTGCTGGAGGGACATTTACCCCTCAGGAGATCAAACTTGTTTGCTGCTAACTGCTGCTCTGACACTTGCCCCTTGAGAGACTGCTTGCTTTTTACTAGCTGCTACAGGGACACCCCCCCCTAGTTCTGCTAAGCATAACTCCACATTATGTCTTTTTTTTTTGCAGGTGGTCATTATCGAATGTGGAGTTATGCAATAATGTTAAGTTACTTTACAATTTAACAGGCCATTTCAACTTTTCATACTGCATACAAACCAAATTTCAGAAGCAATTCACAATACATTTGATTTATATGTTAACCATTGGCGTATCTTGGGGAGGGGTGATTTCGGGGCGCGCCCCCGGGGGTTGATGCCAAAACATGCAAAATCAGCCTGTTTACGGTAGTATAAGGACCCCTTCCGCCCCCGGGGTCCCCATCAAAAATCAAGGTCTGGATATGCCAGTGTTAACTAGATACTATGTTGCCTTCTCATTTAGTTGAATCCTTAATAAATCATAAACAGCATAAATCCTTAATTTTCTGGTGAAACAACCCTTCTCATGCATGACTTGTTTTAACCTGGCATGAACCAATGTGACCTTTGATACAGTACTTCCAGATGAAGTTGATTTACCATCGGGTGGTGGGTCACCTTGATCGATGACAAGGTGATTTTTTACAAACTTAACTCCTGATCGTTTTACCCCTCTTACTTTAGTGTTTATTTTCATTTATTTTTTCCTTTTTGGAATGGATATGGAATTGCAGCATGGGTGCTGCCTGGACCCACCCCGAGACCCACCAAAGGTGCCAACAAGTGGAGATATTAGTCATCCTTGTTGTAACAAACAAACGTATTGTGACCTCTGTGACCTCAGCTGGTTTGTAAATTTTGACGTAGCTGAGAATGTAGTGCTGCAATTTCCTTGTGATGACATTTATTATGGGCCTTTAGAGTATTTTTCACAAAGTGTCATTGTCTTCCTTCTACAACGTCTCAAGTCCGTGCATGATTAAAGAGGTAAATATCGTCATTGGAGGAAATTTGGTGGTATCGTCAAATTCGAGTGTATGTTAAATCGGCAAAGTATCTATCTCACATATTATTGCATAACTCCACAATTTATAATTACCTAATGTTAACAGAAAATGTGAGTTATGTGTTCGGCCGACCTACATACCCTCCAGGATATCTAACAAATTTCCATTTCCCATATTTTCAAATAAATTGTGTGAGTCGAAAAGCGACAAGCTCAATATTTTCAAACTCCAAGCGGAGACCAATAAATACTTTTATCCTGCGATACAAGAATCTCCCATATATCAGTATTTGGATTTCATATCCTGACTGACCCCGACCCAGTGAAAGCAGGTTGTACCAGTTTAGGGTGACTAGACCTATAGACTTAGTGCAAAAGAATAAATGAACCAGTAGACACTGTGAAAAACTCAAAGTATGTAACATTAGACACCAGGAACCAGCAAAAGAATGGAATCAGTAGACACAATAAAACACCAAAAATGGAACTAGTAACAAGCCCAGAACCACCAAAGAAATGGAACCAAAGACCAGGACCAAAAAATTACAAACGTAAGACATCAAAAACCCAAAGTAAAAATAAATTCAATCAAGAAATGTTTATTTTTAAAGAGTGGTTATGTTCTTTAATTCATATGAATTGTTGATGCTTCACATGTGAGCTGCCAATTTGAGCAACTCACATTGCAAATATTGTACTTGTCATACAGTAAAAAACATTTTTCTTAAGTTTGATTACCCTATTAATATTAGGAGATTTACTTTGAAAATCTTGATTGTGCTTCAGCAGAAGCTACTTGCAAGAGTCTTTCTAATCCAAACTTAGGGACTTTATGCAATAATTCTGATGCCGATTTGTGTAACCTGTTTCTCCCTCCCCAAAATCAATATAGTGTCTACTAAGCATAATCCTTTCAAACTGGTCTTGTTAGGTGGGATGAAAGAACTCTATTCACACTGTTCACACAAATACAATGCAAGGCTTTCTGTTCTTTGAAGAGCTCACTTTTTGTCTACTTTTTCAAGTATTTTGATAAATAACTGCTTAAGACCTAACCCCTACTGCAATTTTGATATCATTTTGGAAAGATTGGACAATTTCCTTTCAAAAATGTTATTTTTCAGGTAGCCACAAATTGTGCACCCACTTTTATCCACTCCCAGTTGAATTCATCATCCTTGACGGAATTAAAGTGCACGTGATACTGTAGTTTATTCCGTCACAGGCTGCTAATTTCAACTGGGAGCAGATAAAGTGGGTGGTGGGCGCAAATTGTGGCTACCACCCTATTTTTTTTCATATATCTATCTGTATATTTGGAATTATAACGTTTTAAGAGCCCAATGATGTGTGATACTTGAATTTTGGCAAACAAAATGCCAAACAGGGCCCACTGTCAAGTAACGCATGCCATAAGTAAAAAACTATCTGTTAGAAAATTCAGGAGGGGGCGCCATCCCTGGGTAATCTGAGTGTCTGCCTTCAAATAACCAAAAAAAAAAAAAAAAAAAACACTGACTGCGCCATCTTGCCTATAAGTTGCACTATCAATGACCCAATATGGGCATCACAAAATGTAAAAAGGGGTGTAAAAAGAAAAAAATAAATTATAACGACATTAAATCAAACTGGAGACCGTTCGTCAAGCCCAATATTTTTAAAACTCATAGCGAGATCAATTCATATTTTGTAATATTTTTTTGAATTTTAATAATTTTTAGGTCATCATCATCAGTCGACCGCGCAGCAGGCGATCGCAAGTTTCCTCCATCGACTTCTGTTTTGGGCCAAGTTGTGGAATAGCTGCCTTTTGGTTGCACCATGTTTGTTTGTGTCCCCCAAGAGCCTTTTGGATGTAGGAGAGATATTATGTTCTCTGTCGGCTGGCTTCCTCTTGCCATTTGTTGGTGTGTAAAAGCCTATACCTACTATGCTCTGCCTCTGGCATCCTTAGAAGATGACCAAGAAAAGTAAGTCTTCTCAGCTACTCGGTTTATCAGAGGCTCCATACCTGTAACATCATAGATTTTGGCATTTGCGACACGATCAATGCGCTTGATGTTTCAGCATGATTCTGTAGCAACATGTTGCGAAAGAATTGACCTTACTCTCCCAAATTTTTTGTCAGCACCCAAGATTCGCAGCCATACAAAATACTGTCAACACACATGTTGTGTTGGAGAGGCGTACTTTCATTTCGTTTGGTATATTGGACTTCTCCATATTCTGCGCTCCAACTTCTAAAATGCTGCCCAGGCAATGGCTTTTCGTCTGTTAAGGTTTGAAAAAAAAAAATTTTGAGATAACTCAGATTAAGCATTGAAGGGATTACTGCTTTAAAATATAGTTGTCCATTGTTCCCGTTCAGAAATTCCGGCTTCGTAAAGGGTACTTGATGTCTCCACTAATATGCATTTGGGTACCTTTAGTTCGCAATGCAAAACCCTAAACTTAACGAGGGGCAATCATACCATTCTTTTGATCGGAATGACGTTTTTGCCTTACGGACGCGCTCTAGTTTTGGGTTTGCAGAACAGTGACTAGCAAGGTAGGGGATTTACTGAATTTTCACAATCAACTGACTCGATAAAAAATTACTCAACCCAGTTGTTGCTAATTTACTTATCAGACAAATCATTGACAGTAATTTGGCAAAACAGGCTTGTAGAAATAATTAGGGGTTCATTCATGATTTTTGGGTATTAACGATTGTTTATGCCCGATGGCTTTTCCGTTCATGTATAACATCTTTTTATTTTAACGCACCCATAACTTCAACATTAAATATTACAATTCAAACTCGGTCTGAATGCAATGATTTTTGACCACTTGTGGCCCGTTCGTCACGCCAGCCCATGTCATCAACGGTATGCGACAGCGTATTCCAATTATCGCGTACGCCGTACTAAGAAGGTATCCATGAAACAAAATATATATATGTATCTACAATTTGCTTTCGGCTAGGTATTGGTCACGTCTCACTGTTGTTTTTTCCTCCCTGAATTTAGTCCTCAATACTAATTATAATTTTTACAATAGGATAAAGAGGATAAAAAGTAAGTGTGTGCCTGTTTTTTAACGAGTGAGGTAATGTGAAACGATTTTTTATTTTAGCTCCGAATATTTGCGAATATCCTTTTTTCTCTTCGGAGCCATTCAAGTGCACTAGTGCTACGTTTAGCGAATACATGAAATGCTTCTACCGGAGAAGCGAGTAAGCCCAAATGAAAACGTTGATTTTTTGAATCGTAGAAGTTCAGGTGGACAGGGGCAGGTGTAGTGGCCAATACATGATAGTTTAGTACTACTCTTTTCTTTTCTTCCAAAGACCAGTTAAAAACAAGCCGTCGATGGTCGTAAGTCATAAACCGACCTTTTGCTCCGGCGGTTTACCATGTTTACGTCGGTTTTGCCTCTATACAAACGGTATCACTACATACTGGAAATTCGTGCCATGTCAGACGAGTCATTATCAAGCTTTTGCATTTCACATTTAAACGAATCACCCGCTCAATTTCGACCCCCATGTCAAACTAGAATGTCGGCGGTTCCTTTTCCCACAGTCTTTCGCGCTCGACTATATTCCAAGAATAATGCTGTGGGCCGCCCCCTGACCTTTGACCCTGGCACGACCTTGATCTCATCACATATGAGGGATCGCTGGTGCACCTATCATGACAAAAAAAAAGTTTTTGGTTCCAATTGAAACTCAAGTTTTTCCAATTTAGATCAATTTTCATTTTTAGAAGAGTTTAGCCCATTTTTTCAACTTGACCTCACATGACCTGTAACCTTTCACATGACCCTGACCTCAAATCAACATATGAAGGGATCCCATTGTGGCATAGCCCGAGGTTGCTCTGGTTTTCCGCTACGATAGCCCCAACTATCGCCCTACAAAGCCTGAGAGGCAGGACAGTCAAAAAAAAGGATCCACAGTCCACCATATGTCAAAAGTCAAGAATTTTTGGTATACTTACAGTCTTCGATGACACGAAATCCGTGGGATAATGAAAACTTCAATGTCTTAGCATCCCTCTAGCTCGATTTTAAACATACAACGGCTGCACAGCTAATGCTAAATCCGTGAAATATGGCCCCTAAAAGGGCACGAAGTGACCGAAAAAATTGAGCTAAAAACAGTCGTCTCCCACTTCAATGACTTCCGGGCACGTATGTTCGTAAGTATTGGTAATCAGCGAAACATAAGCGTGCTCGTGGCATCTTCTAAAGAAAATAAACGGGAAACAATCCAGGGGCGACTCATGATCTAGTGGGGCGACTGTTATGTTTAAATTGGGATTTTTAACGGGTAAGAAAAACACCGTTTCAAAATCATCAGATTTTAACCATTATGAATGGAAAATCAGTCAAGGAAACAAACGTGCGTATAATAGAAAAATATTAGGACTTACATCAAAGGTAAAGATTTTCAATAAGGAGGTATGGTACTGATTCTGGATTTGCTTATTCCGCTTCGGATCCGCTGCGCACCATCCCGGTTTCAAATAGAGTAAGGAACGTAGCGTTGTTAGGAGGTAGTTACGGACGACGTGAAACGCTACGTGAACGAGCTAATGGCACCTATGACATGAAGTTTGGTTCCAATTGAAGTTAAACTTTTCAACTTGAGGTCATTTAAATAAAAAAAAATTAACAATTTTTGACACACACAAACACACATACATACACCTCGCAAACGGATTGCTAAGTGGTCCTGCCAGCTATAGCTTGGGCCCACAAAAACGACGTAAAGGTTCCTGTACTAGTTTGCTATTCAATCAACGTAATGCATACCACTTACCTTCCACTTGCACAAGTTTACCAATCATTGCGTTCACTCATGAAACGCAGGCGAAATGTTAAACCTATTAAATAGAGTCCGTCTCCCACATGGACGTCAGCAACACAAGCCAAAGAGCTTTTGTAATCTAGAAGATGATTGGTCCCAACGATTGTGTCACTCGACCGGTGGTGTGTGTGTGTCATGCAATTGCATGGTGTGGGTGGGCGTGTTTTCCCAAGTGTTGCCTGATTGGGAAAATTGAAGTCTAATTGCCATCAAACCTGTGGGCCATATGCCATGGGAAAATAGCCTAGCCTGCGGAGGCATAACCGATACACCGCTGGACCAGCATCTGGCTGCGACCAATGATCCAATAAAAGGAAGTGGTTCTTGGCTCTATGGGTACGGCCATGGTACGGCCGCGTAGCAACACACAACAACTTGCAGCTGAGATGGATTCGACGAAGAAACCTCTCAGAGTTCCTCCCGAATTTGCCACTTATGCTGAAAGAGCATGGCCTATTTGAAAGTATAAGGTGAGTAAACATGTATGTTATGTATAAGCTTGAAAATAAGGGCTTTGATATATTGTTTATCATTGAAAATACTCGAAATTTCCTACACATGAGTCTGAGCGAATGATGCTGGCTGTTAAATTCGAGGGTTATAAGTGTTATTGTTTAACAATGGTTAAATACAAACGGAACTTCTCGTATCCAGTGTATCATACCTATTTTACAATCCAAATTCGCGATAAAGACTTGCAATAGCCCGGGAAGCCATTACACAGATCGAATCTGTGGGTGAGTAATCCTCAACACAGACGATAGGTGGATAAAAAGTGTAGTTTACTTAGGACCCTAACCCTATAGATTATAGGGATGAAATCTTTCTAAGCCATCATCTAAAGCAACCAGACTGTTAAGAAGCTCCAGCGAAAACTTCAAACAAGGTTAATTTTGTTGGAAGAGGGACAGGGCTTGAAAAACGAGAAATGAGAGGTTTAAAAACAGACAAGGTTAAAACAACTTTTGAAAATCGCCCAAAAAATCCGGCAACATTCCTGCCCTGTAAAGACACCAAACAGTAAACAAAATCATTAAAAAAACTTACTACCATCGATAAAATAATATTCCGTACTGGAAAACAGGGCTAATACTGAAAAAAGAAGTGCAATTTTGGTAGAAAAAGGGGAGAATTTGCGAGTAAAAACGGCACTCGTTCGAAGTGAAGCGCCATTTTAAAATGGCGAACTACTTATGGTAAACTTTCACTGATTGGCCCAAAAGTTCGAGGGACCACCAAGGGGCATCCGATGGGTAAAAGCGGTTTTGCATAGAATACGCACACGCAAGATTGCGCGGTGCAAGTCTCACCGGGAGTGCTTATTCGCTATCGGTGATCGAAAAAGGATTTTTTGACAATTTCCCTTCAATTTAAGGACTATTTTAAAAACACAACTGTGTTTTAAAGCAGCCATTGGATTAGCAAGGGGTTTCTGCCGGTGAAGAGTGGATCGATTTTGGGGTGATTTAAGTGTGATTTAACAGTAAACCATGTAGGCCTAAACTACACTGTTGCCCGTAGGTTAATTTGATTGCGATGGGACCGTGTTTACTTTTCCTTATTTACAAAATGTATCGTGCTCTAAAAACCTTTCAAAATCTAGTTATTCATGTCCTTTTATGGCCCAAATGCATGGTTAACATGTTCAGAGAAAACTAAATTACACATACCAACTGGACTCAAAATCTCAATAAACGGCAAAATTTTCACGCAGTTGTCCAACATCGTTTGGTGCACCTAGCAATGTTGATATAAATTCAAATGATAAATAATATCAAGGACGTATAAGGTCATGTCAAACTACCTTTTACAACAAGGGAGAATATCAGTTTTGCGTGATTGCACATATACGAAATTCACCAGCAGTTAACAAAAATACGGATAGCACTTCGCAACGTTACAGGTTTGACCATGATATTTCCAAGGTGTACCGGGATACTCCGCAGACCATTGAGCCTAGTGTAAATCAATGGCTATACCAAATGGCTACTTCATCAAATCTAACGCAGACTAAAAAATAATCGTTCTTATCTATTATTAACATCATTTGTTTAATTGAAATTATAAAATATGAATGGCGGTATTATCATTTTAACAAATTCATTGCCTTTTAATGATGATAACACTTCCATATTTCACAACCACTTTGTTGAAATTTAACATGCGTATTATTTCCAAATAGCAGGAATGTTCCACAATGACCTCGGGTCAATTTGTTAAAAATGATCTTATAATTCAACCAAAATACTGACTTGTCTGAGTGAAAACGAAAGTTTAGCTTTCCTTTTTTTTCAAACAAATTCGACCTTTTCACAATTTTTGAAATCTTTGTGACTTTTGAAAGTTAACAATTGTGTTTACGTGATTTGGTATTAATGACGCTACTTTGAATAAGGGAAACAGTCCATCAACCGGGTAAAATCAGGTATGTAGTTTTGTGTGTTAACACGGTCACAACGGCAATCAATTACCTCATCGTCTGTGTTGAGATTACTTACGCACAGATTCGATCTGTGTAGAATCCACTCAAATAATGTATGATGTATGTGTAGTGTAAAATGGGTTTTAGGCAGGTACTAAATTAAAAGGTGCAACAAGATTTTCACAATCACTTAGGGTGTCCCTAAAAAAATCTAAAGTACTGATTTTTTCCCCTGAGATGTAAAAGCTTCCATCAAAAATATCCCCATCGTGAAAGGATTAAGGCTTTAAAGCTGAGAAATGTTTCTTTGGGTACAAAAATTGTGAATTCATAATTTCGGATCAAATTAGCCTTAGGAGCAAATACAAACTTCAGCCTATTATATTATAATATATTTTACATTGAAATACACAAATCCAAATCAACCTTTTTTCACTCTTTTAAGACCTTTCTTACCAATACAGTAGAAATCTATTGAGGCTAATCTATATTAGAATTACTATTATGACACAATATTTGGTGCCTCAAAATCTCTCGTTGCCCAACCTTTTAAGTACAAGCGCATCAC
>JAMKCH010042485.1:0-57109 GCA_023653785.1 Ophioderma brevispina | reverse complement strand
GGGCCACAATATTTTGCTGAAAAATGTAGATTAGGGTGTGTAGAATAAGCATCTGTCGGGTGCCACCTGGGCTCCTTGAGCATTTTGAGAAATCCAAGCTGGCGTCGCCATAAATGATAATATATATGTACTTCTATATTATCAAAAAACTATGGAGTTACTAAATTTACTATCGATCCAATGAACAAGTGTATGCCACTTGTAACATTAAGTCATACTCACATTCAAAAGGAAGGGAAATCCAATAATTAAAATATTCCCTATAACAGCAAATACATGCGATAAAAATAGATGTGAAATAATATAATAAAAAAGTAAAAAACACCAAAAAACACTTTTTCAAAAACTTTAAAATTGTAACATTGGGGGGGGGCGGCAATCAAATGGCCAGCCAAAATACGTGAACATTTCAAAAAATACTTGAAAAAAATTAATAAGTTTGAAGCCTTTTTTTCAAATCAAATGCGCCAAAATCGAAATAAACTAATATGGTGCAAAGTTGTCAAAATACCAAGGAATTACCATTTTTTCACAATATATTGCATTCAATTTATAATTTGACCCATTTTTTATTTATCGAGGATTACCTGGTTTCACTTGGTTATGATCATAGGTACATTCTAATTGTTAATTGGCACAATCAATTTTTACTTGGAGGTAATATTAAATCATTTGTGTCAAGTATTTTTTGAAGATATCACGTTTTTGGATGCCATATTGATTGACGTCAGTTACAACTTTAAAAGTATCAAGAAATACATTATTGTGTCCCAAGTTCGGCCTGATCGTAAAGTTGAGTATGGACACATTTTTGCTGAAAATGATAGATTAGGGACCTTAGGGTGTGTAGAATAATAATCTGTTGGGTGCCCCCTGGGCATCCTTGAGCATTTTGAGAAATCCAAGAGGGCGTCGCCATAAATGATAATATCTTCAACCCTAAATTATCCAAATTAGGCCAGTTTACTTAAAAAAATATATTATAGGACCCAACGAACAAATGCATGGCAATTGTAACATGGAGTCATACCCCAAATTCCAAATGGGAAGCCAAATCATAATAATTTTTAAATATTCCCTATACTGAAAACTACACGGCAACTTTAGTGAGAACAAAATAGATATAAAGATAAGCAAAGATTTGTTCATGCTGATCATAATTGTTTAGACTATAGGCTTAATCATAGTCATACGGTATTATTTCTAATGCTTATTTGCCATTAATAAATCTATAAAAAAACTAATATCATGTGCATATTGTTGTTAATATATTTAATTCCGGACCATGAATACAGCCGGACATTTAATGTGTTGGAAAATTGCTCACCATACAGCAAACGATTTAACCACTAAAACAATTCTGTCTGTCATCCTCTGCCTGAATCGTGTCAAAAGAAGAGTAAAAAAAAAAGTGCACCTCTAATTTTAAATAAAAAAAAATATTCAATGCAAATTTGGGGTCATTTTTTTTGTGTGGCAATGATGTGTAAGATATAGACAACAAAAAGTAGTCTGCGAGGCTTCCATTAGGAATTTAGTGCTTATTTGTACCCCTTCACCACAGGAATCTTTGTACTAGGTGAAACCTAAATTGAGAGGAGCTCAAAACTCATCGTAGTCTTCGAGCTCCAGTAGTTCGAAATTCACATATCACCATAATTGTGGTTTCCTGAATGAATGGTATGCGGAGGTGTAGAGTTCGAAGAAAAATGCTGTTCGCTATAGTCGATGGGACATGACTTCTATGCTGTTGTGTTGTAGTCTCCATCGGGGGGCTAGGGAAAAACCAAGTGTAAATTTCTAATTATATTATTAAAATCATATAATCGTCTGTTTTTTTCCACAAATAAAAAGTGGCACATTTTCTTGAAAAAGCCAATAAAATGTCCCTTCAATTTCATTTCCCCAATATCAGGGAATAGTGGATACACACCTAGACTTCAGCAAAAAATGGAGTTAAGATATTCAATCACCGGCCGGTATGCGGGGTAAAAACCACTTCAAAATTCCCTTTCATTGGGAGCGCAGGACATTGTTAGTATGGTCGCGCAGATGAAGAGATTTTCAGTGTTACGCTCTCCAATTGAGACTGATATTTTCGCAAAATAACTGAACCTCATTCACAGATAAATAAATATTGAGCTTCTATAGTGCGTGTTAATTTGGAAACTTTGGCATTTTTTCATCATTTATTAGAAAGGAAGAACAGGAACCAAACATCATGAGGAGGATGTTGCTGGGCAGCTTTGACCTAACCAACTTTGGGCAGAACCAAAATCCGTAACTTATGCTTAACTTCATTTCTATCAATTTACCGCGTTTTAGAAAAAAATTAGTGTTAAGACCAATATTATAATGTACACTGGTTAGTATTGTGAGAGAGGACGGGTAGGTTGTCACTCAACCGAATCGTGGAGGTGGTATTGGTAACACCTGGCTATAAACAATGGCCCTAAATACCCCGGCCCATTGTAATACTTAGGTCATGGTTAGCTGAAGTCATACATATCCATGGTCTCTGATATGGGAAAAGAAATTGAGGTGACATTTGATATATTTTTAAGAAAAATGTGCCAGTTTATGTGCGGGAACAGACGTTAGTGATCGTAATAATTTATTAGGAATTAACACTTGGTTTTCCCTTACCCCCAAGATGCGGGGGACTACATTGAATTTGTTATACAGTTGGTTATTTGGGCCACGTTCCCATGGTCTACTAGAAACTGAGTAGCTTCGTTAGCAAAAATTGGTGTTAGTCAGGACAATTATGTCAGGACAAAATCTTGGTACATAAATAAATGGGCCAAATGAAAACTGCACGTAAATCCCATTGGAATGGGTGAAAAAATGGTAGCCTTCAAATTCACTTCATATTCTGGCTGGAGTGACCGGATTGCACAGAGTTTGCATTGATTATAAACAAGGGTCTAATCACTGTGCCCAGATGAACTAATCCAGGTTGCGGATTTTAAAAGAGTTTTTTTGAGAAATGAAAGTTTATCCAAAGATTCCAAAACGGTATAGTTTGTACTATCTACAACCCAAAGTTTTGGAGTTAAGGTTAAAAACAGCAAAAACAGCTCAAAAGGTTAAATTTCAGTTGTACAGGGGTCAATTTTTAAAGTTGCTCCAATTTAGTTAAAAAGTGGTGCAAATGATTGATGGAGCTCATAGGATTAAAATAAGGAATAGTTTTGAGTGTTTTAAATGCTTACTTACCAAAGTAGGGAGAAAAAAGGTCCAGTCCCATTGAATACAATGGACGTAGACCTTAGTTGCCCCCTACATTGGTAACTAAGCATTTTAGACAGTCGAAACTATTCCTTATTTTAATCCTATGAGCTCCACCTATAATATGCACCATATTTTATCCAAATCAGAGCAACTTTGAAATTTGACCCCTGTACAACTGCAAATGACCATTTTTATTGATTTGTGCTGTTTTTACCCTATAACTCAAAACCTTTAGGCTGTAGTTTGTATAAACTATACCTTTTTGGAAACATTATGATCAGACAAATAATGTGGTATACTTTTCAACATGATTGAAGCAATTTAATTTTCCCCCTGTGTAAACCTTGGTTACCCCCTACCTGGCTATAGCCACCATTCCAGAAATGCTATCATGCATTTTTGTGTAGGCCATGGTATACTGATGCTGCATAATAAGTGTCGTTTTGTCCTCCCTATACCGAAAATTTGCTCGGCTCATGGACTATAATGTCTTTAAAGGCAATATCGCCAAAGTTTCGGAAATTATAATCAGGGAATATTCACACGTTCCGAACTTCTGGTATGCAACAAGTGATCTCACGTAGCCCTTTCTCAGATTCAGACGCTAAATAACATGTCCGGTAACGTTCCCTGGTACGCATGCTTTTCTTTTACATAGTATACTCACTAAACTGTAAAATATGCAGTGCATTTTCAGTAAAATACTGTAAAAAGGCTTTGAAAATGAGTGTTTAACTCTAATTTGGAAATACAGCAAAACACTGTAAATTTATGTCCAATTTTCCAGGCTTAAGGCTATAAAATGACTAAATTTAACAATTTAGCTTGTATTCGAACTTTTCGAGTATCAACATTATCGTACATTATTATGAATTTTCAATTATACGATTAAGTACCAAGATCTACTGGAAAAATACTGTAGATTGTACATGAAAATCCTGACAGCAATTTTTCCAACAAATCTCCGTAAAACACAGCTTTTACAGGTTTCCATTCAAATTCACTGTACGTTTACAGTTTGATGTAATAAATTTTACAACAAACAGTAAATTTGACAGTATATATGAGTGTTTAACTCTAATTTGGAAATACAGCAAAACACTGTAAATTTATGTCCAATTTTCCAGGCTTAAGGCTATAAAATGACTAAATTTAACAATTTAGCTTGTATTCGAACTTTTCGAGTATCAACATTATCGTACATTATTATGAATTTTCAATTATACGATTAAGTACCAAGATCTACTGGAAAAATACTGTAGATTGTACTTTTTTTTTTTTTTTTTTTTACAGTAAATTTGACAGTATATACCCCGTAAAAATGGTTGATATTTGTGGATTGGCCTACTAAGTTAGGGTGTTTGTCAGCAGTGATTTTTATTCTCTACGTATTTACCATCTCTGTAATAACTCACCAATGAGTATTTTGATTTATATTAAATTTTACATTTTACGGTATTTTACGGTACATTTTGCGGTATTTCTTTACAGGATTGCTGTCAGTACTTTCCTGTAAAATAGAGTGTAGTCATTTTGTTGCAAAGCTGGTCGAAAAACATATGGAAATCAATTCAAATTATATACAAAGTAAATAATTTAGAATCTCATCAGTCCACTTTCAATCTTTTTTTTTTTTTTTTTTTTTTGACTAAATTTAACAATTTAGCTTGTATTCGAACTTTTCGAGTATCAACATTATCGTACATTATTATGAATTTTCAATTATACGATTAAGTACCAAGATCTACTGGAAAAATACTGTAGATTGTACATGAAAATCCTGACAGCAATTTTTCCAACAAATCTCCGTAAAACACAGCTTTTACAGATTTCCATTCAAATTCACTGTACGTTTACAGTTTGATGTAATAAATTTTACAACAAACTCTACGTATTTACCATCTCTGTAATAACGCACCCAGGAGTATTTTGATTTATATTAAATTTTACATTTTACGGTATTTTTAATGTAAATTTTTTGCGGGGTATTTCTTCTTTACAGGATTGCTGTCAGTACTTTCCTGTAAAATAGAGTGAGCTTTTTTTGCAAAGCTGGTCGAAAAACATATAAAATAATATCAGTTCCATTATATCCAAAGGTAATAATTTAGAATCCATCAGTCCTCTTCAATCTTCATTGGTACTTATTTTTTCCTCTAAGAGATAATGACGCCTAAAAAAAATCGTACCACAGCCCGGGGAGGGCGGCCAAGAAATCCCATTTCAGACGTCGCCATTGGGTTTAACACGTAAAAGCGAAATCTTGAATGAAAAATTCTGATTTTTTTAATATTGTGTCAAGTAAGAATAATTTTCGTTATCCAAAACGTTGTAGTTGAAGGATCAACTCCACTGGAATGGTTATTTCTATTTTTTTGTATTAAGTTAACGAACGAGGACGGGTAGGTCGTATGTAGGTCATGGGAAACACCCATGACCGACCCCATCAAATCAGACCAAATTGGTAGTGGTTTGCACTCCGTATGCTGTAATTTCCTTTGACGTTTTGGTGGCATTGCCTATAATAACTAGGCTTGTCCCACCGCTGACCACAGCAAGGTATTTCCTCCCCCTAAATTCTAAATTCCGCTCCTCTATAGGCAAAAGTATGGTCAATGCCACGTCTGAGGCAATCGATCGATCGACTTCTTTTAGCTTCTTTTGAGTATCCAAACCACTCTGACCCCTTCTACACTGGATGGGGGGTTGCCGGTGTGAAAGTATCATTGTCCGGCAGGTATCAGAGTCAGGGCTCCATAGACGACCAATCGGTATAAAGTGTGAAACTAATGTTTTGTGTGCAGAGTCAAAATGAATCGATTGCCCCTATTGTTCACCATTGTTTTCGCTGGACTTGAGCCCTGAGACCAATCTGCCCTGGCCACAAACCCGGCCCCACAGTTGAATGGTCCGCCGAGTGGAAACAACAGGAGTTGTTTTTCTATTCTAACCTTGGAAATATGGAGCGGGAAACAATGTCTAACACACCTGTTCTTTTGGTTATAACAAAATTTCCAAAATCCTTTAACCTTTGACAAGGTGTATGCTTGTTTTCCCGCCATATGCCAAGTAGAAAAGCACTTCCTTTTTGTTTCAATCGGCGACCCAAGACCCGCTATCCATGTTGTAGAGGTCCATGCTCCAAAACCAGGGGCGTGTTTTTTTTTTAGTTTTTCCAAACAGACCAATCACTTTGTAATTAAATTTGACAGAGAAAACGAATGATAGTTGAAATTGAAAGCGTGCTCAAAACGAAAACGTTTTCAGAGCCAACAAAAAATATACACACAATCATTTTCCTAAAATGTTCAAATTTTAGATACCAAGTTTTTCATAATTCTCTAATACTTCAATCGCCGATATCGCGAAATGTGTCCTTTTATCGATTGGCCTGTTTGGAACATTTGGTAACACACTAATAATCACTATCTGTGTAAATCCCATTGGAATGGTGAAAAAAGATGACCTTTAAAAAACAATTTTGCATTCTTACTGATTATACACAAGAGTATAGTCAGGTAATCAGGGTTATGGGTGCTTTTTATTGGGTCATCTTGATTGTCTATTTTAAGAAAAGCTATAGCTCACCGATAATAAAAACCATCCAAAAACATTGAGACAGTTACAATTAACGGATAACACTATACAAAAAGTTTTAAAATTTGAGATATCGAATGAAAATAGTGTTTGACGCAGTGACGGATCTGAAATTACACCGCGTTGCTTCTATCTTAACCTCGTCTATCGAAGGGTTTTTCCTCGGGTTTTTTTTTACCCCGGCTTGCTAAAACCCCCTTTTGGTGCTAAAGTTATTTAATGGAATTGTTACAAAAAATGGCTCATTAGACGAGGTTTAAGCCAAAACGCTGACGAACCCCAGACACGTGTAGCCCGACAATAATTGCGCACGGATGACGTAACATGCAGATCTTATAACAAGCTGGGGTGTCGCGCGGAATTTTGTTCTAAAACCAACCAAGTTATAAATGCAGAAAATAAGAAAATTTGTGGTGATACAATGAACGTTTCATGATGTCGTTAATTAGGTTTCCGGCTTAAACCGACTATGTCGACGGTATCATAGCTAGTTTTGAATCTCGGCAATTTTCACCGATGACTGCCTGTGAGCGCTGTGGTATTCCAATGGGGATTCGGTATTGCCCGGTAAATTATGGGCTCGTATTTATGCCAGCGCGAATATGAAAATGGAATCTGACAAATTTTATGACCTATATTTAAACCGGTGATGTATAACGGTACAACGATACCCAGATGGCTACATGGGATCCTGATTTTGAACCACGCGGACTTCGAAAAAAAGGATAAATAATGAAAATATATGTCCCTTGGTAGGATGGTTGTTATTTTTTAAATCCAAGAATACCAAAGTAAATTTTACTTTACTTGTGTCCTTTTGATGTTTTGAAAGAGTAGTTCTATTACGAAAATCAGAGGTCGAAATATCTGGAGGAGTTCTGTCTAGAATATCTTACAAGAGCCATTTTAGCAACCTGGTGACCACCTTGTCAGTCTTTCTGATAAATAACATTTTACTTTACCCCACAAGGTCATTGAGTAAAATGTTGCTTCAACAGTTGGGCAAACAAGTGTCTTAAACATCAGTTCATCAGCAGCCAAACCCGTACCGGTTTCAAGAATCTAACTCAATCATGTCAAACTATTACGCCTTGGGGCTGAGTAATTGTTTCTCACCACCCCGTTGAGTAAAAAAAGTTCGAACTGTTTGGTTAAGCGGAGTAAAATGTTACTCACAAATTTTGATTCAAATATTGACTCTGTTTTACTGAAGTAAAATGTTTACTACAAAGCAGAGTACACTGCTATCAACCTTTGGTGACTTAAAGTTTACTCAACAAATAGCACGATTTTAACTACCAAAAGTAGTAAAAAAATTACAAACAAACGGGTTGAGTAAAAACATAGTGTAGTACAGTACAGTAAGACATATTGGCAGATGCATAATGGGATGATATTAAAAGCACCCTCGTGGCGTAGTGCTTAAGCACTAACCCTCTGAAACCAAAGTGACCCAAAACGTTTTGACAAAAAATTGCCTTGCCTCAAAAACTGTGGACTAACCGAACGATCTGTTTTGCATTGGGTTGTCAATCTTGATTGGAGACAAAGGTTTTAAAGAATTGGACTGTCCGCACACTACTTTTTATTATCAATGATCTTCAAGAGCGTGTTGGCCTGTGGTTACTTTCTTTCCCCCCACATTGATTTCTTTTTTCTTTCCCGTCTGTGTTTTCTCTTGACAAGCCTTCCCCCCCCCCGTATCCAACTCCAAACCTCCCGCCCACCGAAAATTTTCCCAAGCAGTCTATAAACGTCCACCTATACAACATATACATTCCCGCATTTTTTTAACCACCAAAATCAACTCCCAAGTTTGAACACCAGTGCAGTGCTAGCAATGTAGGTTTTATGTTTTGGTCACGAAAAGAATAGAAAAGTATAGAACTTGCTACAGAACAGACCGGCTTTTTATCAATCTGACATCAACTTCTAAAGTCGCGGTTGATTACACTGTGCCCCCCCCCACCTGTCAAATCAGGAAGCGGTTAAAACTAAAACCCCGGCCAACTATTATGGTACTTCTTCGAGCTCACTCGGGCGTCAAATCAGTGCTTCTGTAGGTGTCTGAAAAGTCTTTAGGTGAAAAACGTCGTACGATGATGAAGTACGTGCGTAAGGTGTTCAACAAGTTCATCAACCTAGTACGCCGGTATGAGGTAAATCATTCCACCAAAAACCGCCGCAAGCCTTCCAACCAAACCGAAGAAATATCTGACCCAACGAACGTTGGCGGCAAACGTCCCTCGTATGTGAATGCGTGTGCTATGTTTTAACAACGGTCTTTATTCAGGAGATCAGGGTCCGTCCAAAGCTGAAACATTGGAATGTTTCCAGTTGCCCGCCAATCTGCCACACTAATCGTTTCGTCATAAAAAGCGGTCCAAAAAACACGTCTGCCTCTCTGTTGCTCATACAATGCTTGCTGCCCCGTCGAGCCGCCTTCATGCCCCATTTGCGCACACCAGTTCCCCGTTAGAATAAAATGTACGAAAACATACTTGAAGTTAATCCGTCGCTCGATGCTAACATGTTGACTTTTCGACAGCTATCTCAAACGCAGGCCGAAAGTGGATTTCGTCGTAAATGCTTGTGTTCTTTTCTTCCAGGAAATAATGCTGCTTTTAAAGTTAACACCCAAATTCTCATCTTCGTAACTGTGTTCTGATAATGTACCCAAAGTGAAGCAACCGAGAAGAGCTGCACCGAAAACTAAAACATTTTGTTTGTTTTCCGCGGCCATTTACTTTGCTAAAAGAAAAACACGAAGTAAAAAAAAGTCATCACCATGTTTCCTGCTATCAACCTTGCCCAAGATCACGTTTGATGGCATAACATCACCTTCTACATTTAATATGTGACGCGTGCGCACAAAGTATCCTAGAGGGGGCTCTGCCTCCCTTAATTAAGCCAAAATAGCACAGTAACTCTTATAGTAATGTGTGCTCGTTTGATGGAGAAATAATACATTACTAAAATAATCCCAGTGTATTAGCATTAGATATTTTCGTTTAACATTTTCTCTTATAAGCAACGATTCATACAGTGTAAAAGTGAGGATTCACCCAGTGATAAACCAAAGTGATAAATTTCTAACACTGCCCCGGGGTTCAAACTTTGGGTGTGATTTTGTGTTCAAATAAATGAGCGGTTGTATATCTGTTTATAGGTAAACTTATCCATAGACCTGCTTGGGGAAAAAATTTCTGAGTGGGCGGGAGGGTTTCGGTATTGGGATGCGGATTGGGGATGAAATGAAAGCAAGATTGTAAAAAAGTGGGAGCACTGAAAGAAACTAAGGCCAACAAATTACTATGGAGATCAATGATATAATAGTGTATCCCAAACAAAGAAAAGAAAGAAGTGTGCTTACAGTCACTTTCTTTGAAAAACCTTTGTCCAAACAACACAAGGAAACCAGATCGGTCGGTTAATTTGTCAAAACTATATGGGGTTTTTAATATTTTAAAATGATGATTGCATCGACCGATGCAAAGATGATAAGAATAACGATCGCGGTGACTTAAGGTGGCAATAACGATGAAATAAGGAACATCGAGCTTGACGACGACAATTGAAGCTAATGATTCGATGATGATGATGATGATGATGATGAATGATGATTGATGATGATGATGATGATGAGATTATGATGATGATGATTGATGATGATGATGATGATGATGCTGAGAAAGACGGAGACGACCGTTATGATGATGAAGACGCGATTTGACGATGGCTATTGCATTGTGTTTATGGTTACAAAAACCATGCAATTCGGTATTAAAACAGACTTCCATAAGCCGGTTAAAATGGGAAAATTACACTGATGCATTATCGTTCGTTGTCAAACTTATAGCGCCAGACCGACCACGATGACCAAACGAATTTTCAGGAAAATTCACAACCTCTTACAAATTTGGCTCCTTAAAATTAATATCTTTAATTAGTCCTGCAATATGTTTTAACTTCATTTTTGCAGAAAAAAACCTAAATTTAGGAGTCCCGTAAATAACGGTTCGTAGAAGGAAACACAAAATGTAGTGCATATTATATATAAATTTAATAAATTAATTATGCATGTTGCAACCACCCAATAAATATTGGCTAGAACCTGTTCAAAAATTGGCTCAGAAAATATTTGAAGTAACTGGAATGTAATAACTCACAAAAGTTGTGGAGGATAAAGGGTTACACAATTTATAACAACCATAATGTTTTCTCGTTTTCTTAATTTCTCATACATATATCAGTTCTATCTTTCTAAAGTAATGTACCGCTTAAAAATTACCAAATGAAAACGAATTAACAGTTAAATGGATATATACTAATAAAATCTAAAAACGTATAATCTAAAAACAATTTAGAGGGCACTAAAGTTATACAAACAACTTCCAAAGAAAATACTCACATTTGTCCTGAAAGCGAGTAGTTTTTTAATGATGTATAGATTAGTAATTATTTTGGGTTTGCGAATATCCCAGTTACATCAAAGAAAAATCAAACTTTCACAATATGTTACAGTCTTTTTTTTTTCTTTGTAACACGGTTTTACTAAGGGGTGGGGTGGTAGACACCCCGAGAATTCATTATTATAAAGCAATAGATGATTTCGATGTTGGTACCAGTTGATAGCATTGGTCCATCGTTTTCTATTGCTTCCAACATAACCTAGTATGGCGTCACAACGACGTCAAAGTTCACAAGTTGGCAAAATTGGTCATTTCCACAGACACACATTAGATTATAAAATGAAAAAATGAAATTTTGCGTAAAAAAGTTAGGAATATTGGATTTTCATGCGGGTTTTGGCCCCAAATGATATGGAAAATGACTAGTTTTTAATCAACATATATAATTTTAGAGCCATACAGTGCACAATATTTAAACAAATGAACTAATAACTAAAGGGTAATGCAGTATCATTTATAGGCGAATAATGTGCCCGAGGTCTGAAAAACTAAATAATGGCGCCCATTTATTTTATTTTTTCCCGCCCGAGGATACATTATGATATTATGATTATGATACTAAAACCTTTATTTCTATTCTATTAACTAAAACAACTTGCTTTTATTTTGTTTATTTGTTTGTTTGTATAGGTTTTAAGTTAATATGCCTTATGTGTATTTTGTATGCTGATTAATGAAAATAAATGATAAGAAAATGTATTAGCGGCTCATTATTGCAGAATAATGGGCAGTAAACTGACCAATCAGAATACTGAATTTTCAATAATGGGTAGTAGAGGTAATAGAACCACTCCCCGCCAATCGACTTCGACGCTAACCCCGGTGACGGTGCTACCTTCACATTTGTTTCGCCAAAATTAGCAGAAGGATGTGAAATAATTATATGGAAGACTTAACGAAAGTTTTTAACGTTTTTGCGCAAGGAGGGAAAGTTTACCTGGGGTGGTAACTTCTCCCCTTTGGTAATACGAGGGTTAATGTCACCCCCCCCCAGTGATAAATTTGGTGTATTTGTACAAATGTTAAAACTACAAAACTTGGATAATTCTTTTTCACGACGCACAGACCGTAGGTTTCAATAAGTACAAGTAACATAATTAAAACACAAAAATTAAAATGTGAAATAACATGGCCAATCCCTCATGAAGTATAGAAAGGTAAATTTCACCGATTGCCTTAAATCTTGATAGACCTATTATCGATTTTGATCACTGAAGTAGCAGTCTTTGTCCCAGCGAATACGTATTCGTTCACAATTTATCTGTGTGCTTTGAGATATTTGGACACGTAAAGCTATCGAATACGTATTCGATTGTTTGTGAAGCCCGTTTTATACAAATGGGTGTTATTCGACTGCGGCTATTTTGGTTAAGAAATGTTGTAATTTCACTTTTATTTTTGGGTACAATTAAAGTACATAAAATGAAAACAGAATCAAATACTACTCCATTTTACCAAAAAATCAGATTCGACACTATGTCGTGACCACGGACGATATGTAAGGAAAAGTACATTATTTGGATTAATTGGCCAACTTCCGGGATTTCTTGTCTGGATATATATTGCTTTTAATACGCATGACATGAGCATTGAAAGATGAGGGGTGACGGAGAAAAAAAATCCTTGCTTTTGTGGTTAAATATGTTACAGTGGTCTAAATATTAAATGACCTTCCTTTTAGACGTTTTGGCCCCATTAATACAGATGTCCCAAAAACTTGACCCTAAAAGCGTCCCAATTTCAGTCTGTAACATACATTTATGCAATAAATATTACTTAAAAGTATTTTATTAGCTTTTAAAACAGCAAACCCCTTGGAATGGGATCCCAATCTGACCTGATTGGGCATTAATCAAACCAAGCTGGAAGGTGGTTTGTTCCAGTTGTCGACGACCCTTTGTGAGAATAAATACTTCCTAAGGTTGAGCCCCTTTTGCATTCTCTTCTTATAGAGCTTCAGATCATGACCCGTAGTGCTTGTGTTTGACAAGGACAACATAACACTTGGATCGATGTCGTCGAAGCCTTTCAAGATCTTGTATAAGTCTCGATGAGATCTCCTCTAATTCTACTGACTTCAAGTTGGTACAGGTTAAGCTCCCTTAATCTATCTTCATATGGCAGATCTTTCAAACCTGGCACTAGTTTGGTTGCCCTTCGCGGCACTTTTTCAAAACATCTGATACCCTTCTTTAAGTAGGGCTCCAAGCCTGCACACAGTATCCATGGTGAGGTCTGATAGGCTTTGTACAAGATTACAAAACTTTCTTGGTCAATGTGGTTGAAGGTTCTTTCGGAGGTTCTGCATTGCCTTTGCTGCTGCTTTGGTGCACTGCAGGGTGGGCTTACAAGTAAGATAAGACTCCCAAATCCCCAAAACAGGAATTATCGTTGCCCATATGCACACATTTGCACTTTGATGCATTCAACCTCATGAGCCAAGTGTCAGACCGGTCTTGTAGAGCTTGCAAATCCTGCTGAATCTTGTCCCTACTTTCTTTGTTCTCCTTGTCCACCTAATGGTAAAGCATGATGTCGTCGGCAAAAAGCTTGGTTGTTAATGTGACTATGTTTGGAAGGTCGTTGATATAGAGGACGGATAAGATTGGTCCCAACACTGAACCTTGCGGCACTCCACTTAGGACATCAGCCCAGAACGACAGTTCATTTCTAACTCCAACTTATTAATTGCTTCCTGTTGCAAGTTGCTAAGTAATGCGTAGATCCATTAGATGCTCTCCCTTCTATTCCATAAGCATATAGCTTAGAGATCAATCTCTTATGAAGAACCGTTTAAAATGCTTTTGAGTAGTCTAAGTAGATCACGTCAACTCCCACATCTTCGTCAAGACTTTTGGTATTGTCTTCCAGGGTGACAAGAAGGTTAGTCGTGCACGATCTTCCTGATATGAACCCGTACTGATCATTACAGAGCAAGTCATATTTGTCTACATGACTGAGGATTGCATCCCGCATAAGAGATTCCATCATCTTGCATGGGACGCTGGTAAGACTAACTGGTCTGTAATCGCTTGCCTGGTTCCTGGATCCTTTCTTGAAGATTGGAGTTATTTTGGCTAGTCTCCAATCCTCAGGGATGACTCCTTCCTCAATTGACTTCCTGAAGATTTAGAACAAGGGAATAGCCATTTCTCTGGCACATTCTTTCAGAACATATGGATGGATTAGATCAATTCCATGTGACTTGTCAGGTTTTAACTCATCCAGCTTCTTGATAATATCTTCTAAGGTGAATTCTATATCAGTCATACTATGTATGTCTGATCTAGGTGGTTGTAGTGTTGGAGGAACCCCGTCGAGTTCCCTTCCTTCTCAGTGGAATGTTTGCCTCTACTGCTTTGAACAGAAAGAAGGGTGGACGTGCAAAATAAAATATGTGTAATATTATTAGTAACTCATAACTGCTATTTTGTTTCAGTAGCATTTCTTAAATTCAAGATGTCGGCTATTAAAGGCGCTTTCAAGATTTTTGAACTCGGTGATATTAGCCGCCATTTTGATTTTCAAATAAGTCAACCAAACAAAAATACCAGCTTTGAATTTTAATTGCTCAAACGCACATTTCTTATACTTTAATTCAGATTTTCATCCTCATTTGGGGACAATATAAGGCAATTTCTAAGTTTTTAACACATTTTGAAGGCGGACAAATTGGCCGCCATATTGAATGTTAAATACACTTACTAAGTAAAAAATGCAGATATGAGTTTCTAATAGTCGAAGACATATATTCCTTAATTTATTTTCTCATTTTATGACTATACGACTAAATAACATAGGCATTTAGCACTTTTATACTTAGATCTTTGAGGTGGCCATGTTGGCTACCATCTTGGATCCGAAGCCAGACAACAATACAAATATGCATGGCAAGCTGTCCAAATGGGCCCTAGCAAACAATTTCTGTGGTTCTTGTTTTAGATACTGTGAAAACTATATTTTTCTGTAATGTCTATCTTAATGTTGCATAATGGTTGGAGGCTACAAATGGCACGTTGGGACAAGTTTTTAATTTTTTAACAGGTGAGCTAATCATTTGCTACGCAGTTCGTTTCTGATATAGTGACAAGGATTGTTAAAATTGATTTCAGGGGGTGCACGAGACGCCCTTTTCTACCCACTGAAGGCTACATCAATTAAGGATTGCGTACCAAGCTAACTCCTAACCTTTCCTCGAGTTTACCAACAGTGCTCTTCTTTTTGTCATGCATTTGTACGTTTTTCCCAACTCCTCTTCATGAGAACCAAATTTACACGGATTCACCGTGAGATTGGCCTCTATAACAAAGAGCGCCTGATGTGCCGTATCTCACTAATCCTTGAAACTTTTGTTTCCTGAGAAAATGGAAAAGTCTCTTTTGTAACACTTCAGATAATTAAGTTCAATTAAGGAACATCGTGGGAGAGCGTTATTATCTTTCAGATTAAATGTTTTTTTCAGGGACACGCTACCTGGAAAGAGCAAAGCTTAGAGCATAGAGCATCAAGAAAAAAATAAAATAATGGGTCTATCCCATGATTTCATTTTGCGACCTCGGACACATTATGCGCTCATAAATGAAACTGCATTACCCTTTCTTAAATATTCCTTCTTCCAGGAAGAAGGATGCTATATTCCATAGAAAAAGGTGTGTTTGCATCCATATCCAAACCGTATAGCAAATACATGTCGGAGAAAAGAAATGAATCACATAGACAAATTGATTGGTGGTTTTTTGGGGGGTCTTGTTTTGGTATTCTCATAGAAAAAAAAATCTTAAACCGAACAGAAAGTTTTTCGTTGAAATACAGTTATGTATGTTCTATTTTACCAGATACCTATAGCCAATACAAAATATGAAAGCGTTTCTTGCGTCACAATAGTTATTCCTTCATAACTTGCTGCAGTTGTGTCCAAGATTGCCAAGTTTATACAACATACATTAGGCCTACTTCGGAATTTACAATAACAGATCCAGAAACTTAAATGGCATTGTTATGCTATACAAAAAATGTATCGAATATGGTCGGTCAAAATTTAAAACAAACATGAAATAAAATTGAATATAGATTCTTTGTGATCAATTCCCAGATTGAGTAAAAAAGGTTTGTGGGGTTTGTTACTCCACATTTTTGTGACGTTCGCTACCAAGCTGGGTCGCTTCTCAGACGGACTTTGGACTAGCAACTTAATCACGGATGTCTGCTTAGCTCTTGTTGAAGCAAGTCCGACGTTGATGGGCGTGCATGAGTTGGTCAAATATGCTGAAGTTGTAAGCCCTAGTCTTTGGTGAGAGTTTCTTTTCCTTTCTTGCGGGATCCCAATGGCCTCTTGAGGCCATCGAGTCCAAAGGTCAGTATGAAGTAACGATACAGCTTGGTAGCGACAACTCACAAAAATGTTGAGTAAAAAAAAACAACACCTGTTTTACTCATCAGGGGAATGATCACAAAGAATCTTATTACAATATGTTTCGCACTTATCCCAATGAAACTTATTAAGAATATGAAATATAAAAATTAGATTCAACCTAAAATGATTAGGACAGACCTAACATAAAACGGCCAACAATTCAACAAAATAAAATCCAAATTTGGGTCGAAATAGTCAGATCAAACATTGCACATGACAAAGAGAAGCCAGAACAATAGGCCAGTAGTCAAATTAGGATCAATGGATGTTAACCCAAAACTCAATTGGAACGAGTAAGAATCATTTTCGTTTTCAGAATTGTATTGAGAAAACCTTTAAGAACAGCATATTCAAAGTTTGCCACAAAAAATCAAGGGAGTGAATATGCATTTCAAGGGGTTTTAAGTGTTTGTTACAGGGTTCAAAATACGAAAAGGGTCAAAACGAGGTTTTCAAAACGGTATTACCCAACATGTTCGCACCTTTCGGAATAAACAAAGGTATGAGTTTGGCCCTATCTGAGGTTGTAGTTCAATAGTTATGAGCCAAAAACAGGTTTCAAGCTCACCCGAATGGGGGTAATTTCCATGGATCGCAGTTCGCTTTTAAAAATGGTTTGTCCAAATTGCGTCTGATGGTTACAGAAGCAAAAAATATACTGGTTGCCACCATCTAGCTATGTTCTTCCACTGATTGGAATGCCCAAAATGTGTCTGTGGGCTCTACAGGGTCTGGAGGGGAAGGTCATGGTCATAACTCTGTATCTTATTGATAGAACGGCCCACACACAAACAAAGAATGTTTTACAATGCTTAGCTGGTCACCAATAATGAACAATTTCAAACGATCATTCTGTTAAATGTTACCCCAAAGGATGACTTTGAAATATGTTATGTGCCTATTGACATATTGGCAGTTATTCCATTTTCCTTTTCCACTGTGCAACCAGATGCAGTCAGCGCCATGACCTGCACGCGTACTCGGTATGCTCTAACGCTAGAACATGAGAAAACTCACGTCCTTGCCGAGCAAGTGCTCAGGGGATTTGCTTCGTAAGAAGCTCGAATTGTTAGAATATATTATCACCAAAACATAGTGATTTTATTATGATTAGAACATTCAGTAAAAAAATCCGGAAAAAACTGGTATTTATAAAGAGTGGTATTTTGGTAGGGTATAATGCTAAACTCGTATGGCCAAAAATCACCAGTGATTGCTGTGCACATTCAAGAGAGCGCCATGGACAAAAGGTTAGACCTATACTCCTTCGTAGAAGCTGACCACCAGATAATTCTTTATTTTCTATAAGGTGGTGTAATTTGGGTTGACATATGGTACTGAAAATATCCGAATCGACCATTTCTAACAAGGCTTCCAACATGTGTAAAAACAGGCCTCTCGCCAATGTTTCATGCACACAGTGTGTGGGTAAATCACCATCCATAGCATGTCTTGATCCAGTGATTGGATGGTGCCCTGTGGAATTGGGAATCATTTACATACGATCAAACTTATGCATGGATTCATGTCACAATGAATTCGGTTGGTGGGCAAAAGGTCGAGGCCCGTTTACAGTGGACACTAACTGCACTATGACTAAAAAAACTCCTAACTCAGCTCCTAGACAGGCAAACTATACATTGTTTTTAACATACGTTCGCTGGACTTTACGCTACTTCTAGCCCAGATTCGCTTAAGTGGTTCCACCATTGTTTTAGCGCAGTGATTACCATTTCTCAAAGCTGGGAGACATAGGCATTCTGAATGGAGCCTGCCCTAGATTTTCTAGCCATAGTTTCTCGCCTCGAGGCCGTGTTTTTCGTGAAACTGCAATCCGATTCAGCCTTGTTCCTGCCTACACATTTGCCGACGAGTGGTCAGTAATTGCCAATCTTTTTCCCTAAATTCCCCTGTGTGCAAGACCCACGAATTTGCCTAGCACGGGTCCAGGTAAGTTAGTCCTAGGAGTAACCCATAAATTGGTATATCTTTTAATCAATTCGATACAATTTTAAATTTTTTACCCCTGCACACACGTTTTCCCTTATTTCTACATGTTCCACTAGGTTGATTTTGGTAAACCTTTAATTCCTCTTTTTGGAAACTTTAAAGTATATTGACACCAAAACGTGTTGTCTCTTTTGCAATTTGTTTTGGGTCAAATCATAAATAAACTGGACTACAACAGCAGATCAGAGTGATTATTGATTATATCAGGAAGACAGAATAGCTTACCCAATATTGTCCATTGTAGACTGGTTGTGGTGCTGATGTTACTGCTGGTGTCAAACCATGGTGCAAATCTTTCTGCCCCTATTTTGAAATTTAAGCTGTTCAGTGAGGCTATTTTGAATGCTAGAAGAAGGCATTATTTTGGGCTATATTTTGAACCAGATTGTTTCTTGCTACAACATATGCGCCTATCATTAATTAAGACAGGAACTACTCCAATTTTATGGTTTCTTTAAGATGACAAAAGAAGGAAACCGTTTTTAGTAATGGGTCATCCTAAATAAGGGGTCATGGCGAAATTTATCCAAACAGGGTGTCCCAAAATTTGTGTAGCGATATTATTCCATTTCTCAGCAACGACTAATCCATGAGTTTTTATTTTATGGGTCACAATTATTTATACTCTTGTGTATATCATGTAAAAAATAAAGGGAAATCTACCCATCACTAGGAGGTAAGGCATGCTAATCTACCAGGGCTCAGTTCAGTAGACTAGGATGGGCACATGTTTACACAGCTTGACCATGCATGTTCTGGGTATCATAATTGTGTTCACATTGTGGTTGTTTTTTCTTTTTAAAACACGATATTCTTTTAAAATGTTTTTCGCATTTTAATTTTCTTCAGTCATTGTTATCTATTTACGACTTTAATTGAAAAAAAGAAAGTAGCACTTTATTAACCTGTTTTTCTTTAAACAAGATATTCCTTTACAATATTTTTATTTTACTTGTACTTCAGTCTTTTTGTCTTTTTAATGATTTTTTAAATGAAATATTTTATTTTTGAATTTGTTGTAAACAAGTTTTTCTTTAAAACTAGATACTATTTTAAAATTTTACCTTTACTAAAATTTAAAAAAAAAAAAAAACTTTTTATGATTTTAATTTAAAAAAAAGTTTTTCTTTAAACCAGATATTCTGGGCCTTTTGATAACAATGTTAACAATAGGAATAATAGAGGTGTTACTTACCGGGAAACCGGCTTCGGACCATGCGGCTAAAAACATGGGGTTGTATTTGCTCAATACAATGTGATGAAAGCTTTGAACGTGTGCCATACTAATTGCGATCTATTACTCATAGTGCCTGCAACCAGGAAAATGGCCATCGCATCAAAGGATATATGTTAATTTTGATACATGTAACGACTGAAAACTTTTTCATATATACTAATAAATATATTGGTGTGTCAATCGTAGAAGTTGTATATTTCTTTAAAAATTAATAATGTCATTCAATTTCTTTCTTCCCCTGAATATCATGACCAGTGATACATATAATGCGCCTATTGATATTCAGTAAATACTGCCCGGTATTCAAGGACCAAGCATTCGATCTGGAAATACAGAGCTAATGATTGCCCATATGCAGTTGAAACATTTACACAGGTGTTATCACATGCCCCGATTTATTAGATTGGCACGGTCCTCGTTCAACTACTGAACTTTTGAGTTGTCTATCTACTGTGGTTTCAATTAATGTTGACTTATCTTTCATCATTTATTAGAATGAATGAAGATGGACAAAAGCCATGGAATAAATCTTGATCTCTCTCCATTGGCTTTCAAATAGACAAGCGGATCGGTTTTTTTTTACAGATACATTGTACATCTACAGTCCCCTATATGAAACTTATACCTCTCCAGTTCTATTTCAATTTTCACTCCATCGAGGGAGGGGCTCCCGATCGACAATGGACCGTTCTTTGTCTCTGCTGTGTTCCAAGGAAGTAACAGAAGATATTGTGATCATATCAGGACCACAACTCGGAACAAGATCCCTCTGTAGCATTCGATCACCCCCACTGCTACTGGTCTTTAAAGTGCTTACAACCCTCGTTCGGACTTTTTTTCCTCTGTGTATATTTTCAGCAGCCTTGTCTTAGAGTTGAAATATGTTTTCTTCTTTGTTGATTTTGTAGAGCGTAGATAATTTTTTAATAGCGCTGTATCAGCATTTATTTATTATTACTATTCAATTAATATTCTGGGCACCAGGCATGGGCTCGCATCGCCTTCATTCTTGTTGATTCCTTCGTTTGGTCTAACTTAAACAGTCCTTTTGATGGTTATGAGTGCCCCTCGAATACATGTATTTCGGTTAAAAACCTTATCTTTCCCGCACAGCTTTGAATGATAGTGTTATCTTACCCTCAAATTTTGATTAAATATTATTTGCTCAAATTTTATTTGAGAAGATTTTCTCAACGGGAAAGTACTTTGTTTATGTAAAAAAAAAAGAGAGCAGTGGATTCCCCTAGTGTTGTTTGTGCAAGGTGCACCTGTTAGATAGATTGCACCATAGGGGAAATGGGAATTCCCCAAGATGTAAACTTAGAAAACGAGTCAACTTGTTTTTGCTTTAAGATCAAAATACATTACACCGATCTGTGATTCCCCAGAGTTATAATGTGAAATGAGCAATTCCAGATGATGTAATTTTTATGAAATGTGATTTGACAGTGCTAGGTTATGTTTATGATGCATGATCAAAAAATAAAAAAAAAAAAAAAAAGTGGTACTATCTATTTTTTAAGACTTGGGAACTTTATGAAATGAATGGTATAAAGCAGAGTTGCAAGAGGTTAGATTTGCCAGCAGTTGTAACCAGGAGCTATACAGTATAGTTATAGCTAGTTTTAATCTACATAATGGTAGATTTATGCTTTACATAGTGCCAGGATTTATATTACTTTGGAGACCGCCGGAGCTTAAAAGCTAATTAAACTGTTTGCTGTCGTCTTTTAAGCCAAAAGAGCTTTAGTTTTGGAATCAAAAGGTGATTCCAGTTTGTGGTCCTAAACAAGGACATTAGCGACAGACTGATGGTGGTAGAATACCTGGATTGTATTGCAGAATATTAGTGTCGTCGAGGGAAAACCCCGTCGTCTTCAACTGCTGGACAAAGTTACCTTCAAGACTCAGAAGATTTGCATGGAATATACCATGGATATTTTGGAGTCTTCGCTGTGAAGACATTCATCGTTGAGCTGCATCGCTTCTTGCAACACAGGACACTAGAGGACTTGAAATATTATATAAGTATCAATCTTATATATTGTGTGTAATTTTACTATGTAATGTTGTTTTTGGACATACCAATTCTTGAACCCAACCAATTAAGATCATTAAACTGTTTTATAATAATATAAATTACATCGATCACTTTACACAGGCTCATTTATTTGGTGGGTTGAAGGTATTTTCTGAACCTTTTATGTCCACGAGAGCATCATAATGGAATTGGGGGCTCGTCGGGAATTGAATTGAGATAAATTTGAGCCTTATTGTTCAGAATTTACACATTAAAAGTGTGATAATATTGTAAACATTGTGCACATTTTTGGCATACAAAATTTTGTGTATATTACATGTACTACCATTGTGGTTTGGTTCAAGTTAGTATATTGTGTGGTAGAGTACAATCACAATGGAGTTTAATCCAGAAGAGTTCATTGGGCAAATAACTTGGGAGAAGTTTGATGAGCTGAGAAAGCATGAGTTAATGAAACTAGCCAAGCATTTAGGACTTGAAGCAAAACATGCTATGAGAAAGCAAGTCATCAAAAATAATTTGATTGAAAAATTTGTCCAGGAAGATGTTTGGGATAGTTCATATTTGGATAGGATAGAAGAGGTTCTGGAACAAGGCACAAGTGATGCCGTCAAATTAAAAGAGATTGAAATGCAAATGGAAAAAGAAAGATTGCAAATTGAATTAGAAAAAGAAAAATTGCAAATGCAACAAAAAGAAAATGAATTGCAAATGCAAAAAGAGATGCAACAAAAAGAGATGGAATTGCAAATTGAAAAAGACTAAGAATTAGAAAAGGAAAAGTTGCAAAATGAAATGAAACAAAAGGAAATGGAAATGCAGATAAAACAAAAATAGCTTGAAGCTCAGTTAGAGTTAGAAAAATTGAAACAACAGGCTAGCTCGTCAGACTCTTCCAAGCCCTCTGGTTTTGATGCGGCGAAAAATATTCGCCTAGTTCCAAAATTCCAGGAACAAGAAGTAGACAAACACTTCTTACACTTTGAGAAAATTGCCAATAGCTTGAAATGGCCCAAGGAGTCTTGGACCTTGTTGCTACAGTCAGTGTTCATTGGTAAAGCCCGAGAAATACATTCAGCCATGTCATTAGACAGATGTAGTGATTATGACGAGGTTAAGCAGACAGTGCTCAGAGCATATGAATTGGTGCCAGAGGCATATAGACATACATTCAGGTCTTGTCAGAAAAAGGATGACCAGACCCACGTAGAATTTGCCCGTGTAAAGGAACAAAATTAATGTGTTTGATCGCTGGCTTCTTTCAAAAGAAGTCAACTTAGGGAGTTGATGTTAGTTGAAGAGTTCAAACAGTGTCTACATCCAGATATCAAAACACATCTGGATGAAAACAAAATTGACAGTTTGCGTGAAGCAGCCATAAAGGCCGACGACTATGCTTTGACTCACAAACTAAGTAATACTAGTAGGCCTAGCCAAGAATTTACTAGGTACAACAAATACAACAATAAGTCGGGTTATAACAAAGCGTCTCATGGTAGCACACAGGAGGGGAAATCCCATTCAGGTTCCCATGAAAAATGGAGTAAAGAAAGTAATGGTGCTAATCAAAAGCATGGGATGGGACCCAAATCACAGCTCACATGCAATCACTGTAAAAAGCCATGACAAGCTGGTAAATGAGCAACATGAAGACCCAGCACTTGGGAAATTAGGTGAGAGGGCATTGGACGCAACAGGAAGCCGAAGCAATTTTTTTTGATCCTGTATGTTTCTTCCGACAACAAAAAGGGTGTCCTCAGGAGAAAAAGGCGGCCACCCGATGCACTTGTAGATGAAGAATGGAAGGTTGTGCATCAAATTGTAGTGCCAAAGGTATACCATAGGGAAGTGATAGGCAAAGCCCATGATAGTCCCCTGGCAGGACACTTAGGTGTGAGAAAAACACATGACAGAATTAGGAGTCATTTTTGGTGGCCTACACTCAGAAAAAATGTGTATGATATATGTTAAGACATGTCACACATGTCAAATGGTGGGCAAGCCCAATCAGAAATTCCTACTGCTCCCTTGCAACCAATACCAGCATTTGATGAGCCATTTAGTAGGGTCTTAATAGATTGCGTAGGACCACTTCCAAAGACCAAGTCAGGAAATCAGTATTTACTGACCATCATGTGTGCTTCCACAAGATTCCCTGAGGCTATACCTTTGAGAAATATTAGGGCACAAAATATTGTGAAAGCTCTAACCAAGTTTTTCACCCTAGTAGTCCTTCCAAAATCAATTCAGTCTGATCAAGGATCAAATTTCATGTCAGGTTTGTTCCAACAAGTCATGGACCAGTTGGGAATTTCCCAGTACAGTTCTTCAGCATACCACCCAAAATCCCAGGGGGCCCTAGAAAGGTACCACCAAACATTGAAAACAATGATCAAAAACCTATTGTTTTGAATTTGAGAGGGATTGGGATGAGGGAGTTCATCTCCTGTTATTTGCTACCAGGGAGGCTGTACAAGAGTCATTAGGATTCAGTCCATTTGAGTTGGTGTTTGGTCACAAAGTAAGGGGACCATTGAAACTACTGAAAGAAAATGGTTTTGTGAAAATCCCCTGATGTGAATTTGTTAGACTATGTGTCTCAATTCAGACACAGGCTCCAAAGAGGCGCAGAAATTGCCAAACAAAATCTCAAACAGAGCCAGGCAAAAATGAAAACGTGGTATGACAAAGATGCCAGGAACAGAGTTTTCAAACCAGGTGACAAAGTTTTGGCACTTTTTCCAATACAAGGGCATCCTTTGCAAGCCAAGTATTCTGAACCATATGAGATTGAGAACAAAGTGGGAGACCTTGACTATGTGATCAAAACACCAGGTAGGCGTAAAATTCGACAGTTATGTCACATAAATATGTTCAAAGAGTATAATGAAAGAGATGATAACATTAAGCCTGCATGTGTAATATCAACAAGTATTAGTGATGAGTGTGCAAATGATGACATCACAGAGTCAGTACCTGAACAAGACAGCACTGTAAACACAGAAAATGATTATGGTGTCAAATTGCAAAATTCTGACATACTTTCCAATTTAGACAAGAAATTAGGTCATCTCCCAGAAAGTCAACAAGGTGAATTGAAAGAGTTAATCAATGAGTGGGAAAACATATTTCCTGATGTACCCAGTGAGACACATGTCATAACCCATGACATTGATGTAAGTGACTCCGAGCCTATAAAGCAACATCCTTATAGAGTGAATCCAATCAAGATGGAACGTATCAGAAATGAGGTGAAATACATGTTAGACAATGGAATAGTAGAACAGAGCAATAGTGAATGGAGTTCCCCATGTATTCTGGTTCCCAAACCTGATGGTTCATTTCGTTTTGTCACACATTTTCGGAAAGTCAACCTCTGTTCCAAAACCGACTCACATCCGATCCCACGGATTGATGATTGCATAGATAGAGTTGGAAATGCCAAATTTGTTAGCAAATTTTGATTTGTTGAAGGGGTAGTGGCAAGTTCCCCTCACTGACGGTGCCAAAACTTTCGCCTTTTGTACTCCCGAGGCCTATACAATACAACACAGAATGCATTTGGGTATCACAACGGCTCTGCAACATTTCAAGATTAGTGACCAGAGTCGTTCGCAGACATAGTAAATTGTGAAGCATATGTTGATGATCTCCTTGGGTACAGCGAGACATGGGAAGAACACATAAGACAGCTCCATCATTGTTTGAGAAATTATCTGAGCAGGTTTGACTGTGACTCTGGTGAAAAGTGAATTTTGTCCATGAAAATGTTCACAGTCACTTAGGGCATGATGTTTTGTAGGACAAGGGCAAATTAGCCATCACTGCCAAGTTAAGAATTAGAAATTTTCCCACACCACAGAGCAAAACAGATCTAATGAGATTCTTAGGTATTGTCGTGTAATTACATAATACTGTCCAAATTTCGTCAGAATTGCGTGTCCGCTGAACCAACCTTCTGAGAAAAACGCAAAATTTCGTGTGTCAAAGCAATGCCAAAAAGCATTTGAGAAAATCAATCTATTTTGATGAATGCGCCGTTTTTTGAAACAATTCAAGTTGGCAGTTGATGCCAGTGATGTCGGCTGTGGTGGAGTTCTCATGCAACAGATGAAAAATGATGTAGATCATCCTGTATGTTATTCTCTAAGAAGTTTGACAAACATCAGAAAAACTACTCAACAATTGAAGAAAGAAGGCTTGCATTGTTATTTGTTCAGTGGCAAATTTTGAAGTGTACATTTGATACAACATGCACCCGTTCTAGTGTACCCTGATCACAATCCGTTGACTTCATCCCCAAAGGATTAACTAGACTTCGCGGTTCTCGGCTTCGGCTTCGCTATATTCAAAGAATATAAGCTGTTGGCCGCCCCATGACCTTTGACCCTGGCACGTGACCTTTGTCTCATCAACATATGAGTGATCGCATGGTGCACCTATGACAAAGTTTGTTTCCATTGAACTTCAGTTTTCAATTTAGATGAATTTATACTTTTTACCCATTTTTCAACTTGACCTCACATGACCTTTGACCTCTTCCACATGACCTTTGACCTCATCAACAATGACGGATCCCATGGTGCACACTATGACAGAAGTTTGGTTCCAATTGAAGTTAAACTTTTCAATTGAGGTCAATTTAAAAAAACTGAACAATTTGGTGACACACACACACAATACACACATCCACACATACCACATCCACACATACACACGCACAACGATTGCTTAAGTGGTCCCTGCCAGCTATAGCTGGCGGGCGGCCACAAAAACAGAAATAAAAGACTTGCCAGGTGGAGTTTAACTCTACAAGAATACCATCTTGGACATAAGACCTATCAAAGGAAAAGAAAATTCTTGGCAGATGCCTTGTCCAGAGTTACGTAAATTTTGTTCAGAATTTGATATTACAATTTATGTAATATGGACGAAGGCAGCAATGCAAGCACATTATAATAAAAAAAGTGTAAAATTTGTACGGTGTAAAGTGTATTTAAAATGTAACCACAATGGTTAAGGTATAAAAAGTCCAATTTTGGGAAAATTTCATTTCATTCAAATTTCTTTTTAAGAGGGGAGGAATGTTAGATTACCCTCAAATTTGATTAAAATATTATTTTCTCAATTTATTTGAGAAAAGATTTCTCACGGAAAATCCTTTGTTTATGATAAAAAAGAGCAGGGAATTCCCCGAGTGTTGTTTGTGCAAGGTGCACCTGTTAGATAGATTTCACAATAAGATCAATGGGAAGTCCCCAGAAAAATTTGTAAACTTAAGAAACTGAGTCACTTGTTTGCTTTAAGATCAAACACATTACCGAAATCTGGGGGATTGCCCAAGATTTTATAAATGTGAAATGATGAGGCAATTCAGATGATGTAATTTTTGTGAATCTGATTTGACAGTGCTAGGTATTGTTTATACTAGCTGTTTATATTATTTTAAGACTTGGATTTTGTGAAATGATGGTATAAAGCAGAGTTGCAATAGGTTAGATTTGTCCATCATGTTGAACACACTGTAACTATAGTAGTTAGAGCTATTTTTTAAATCTACATATGGTCTAATTTATACTTTACATAGTGGCCAGATTTATAATTACTTTTGGAGACCGCGGAGCTTAAAAGCTAAATAAACTGTTTGCTGTCGTCGTTTAGGCCAAACGAAGCTTTAGTTTTGGACAAAGGGGATTCCAGTTTGTGGTCCTAAATGAGGATATTACGACAGACTGATGGTGGTAATACCTGGATTATGCAGAATATTAGTGTCCGTCGAGGTAAAACCCCGTCGTTTTCAACTGCTGGAACAAAGTACCTTTCAAGACTCAGAGAATTTTGCATGAATATACCATGGATATTTATGTTAACTTATGCACTGTCTTTTGTTGTCTTCGCTGTGAGGACATATCATCGTTGAGCTGCATCGCTTCTTGCAACACAGGATACTAGAGGACTTGAACTAGTATCAATCTTATAAATATGTGTGAATTTACTATGTACTGTTTTTTTGGACATACCAAATTCTTGAACCAAACCAATTAAAGATCATTAAAACTGTTTTAATAATAAAAGGCAGATACAGTTGTGCCCAAGGCTCATTTATTTTTGTGTTTGTAAGGGTATTTCTGACCTTTGATGTCCACGAGACTCATAACAATATCGAAGAAAAGCTCATTACCAGGGAATTTCATTATTCTACACGGCAAAAATGTATTAACATGATGCGTTGGGTTTACTCATTACACACCGGCATTGCACGTTTTATTACATAACATGGTGTAACAGATGCCCTATAAAACAATACATTGTCAAAATGGTCTTAGGAGATTTGTAGTCAAAATTTGACCATAATATAGTCAAGTTTGACAAGACTCTTCTATTTACTACATTTTCCAGTCAAATTTGATCATATTTTACTCGTCACTTATAGTCAAAGTGACGAGGTATTTTTAAGAATGTACAAAAAGCTGAACAGTAATGCTGCGTCCTCAGTACAGAGCAAAATTTGATGAATAGCTTTCTCTTTCTATGAAACATAAAACCTTTTGATAAACGTCTTTGGAAAAAAATGACGTTAATGCTATATTTTTAACTAAACTGCTATAGCACTGCACTTTTAAGACAATCGGAAACTAGATTAGCAGGACATTTCCACTGAAGTCGTTTTTATAAAGCTTTAACCTTTAAATTTTATAGGCCTATAAAAAGGGTAAAATGTCGCGCCCGAGCAAGCTCGTGTGCGGAGTGCCCATCTCTCTTTCCTTGGCGTTAGGGCCAGACTCCTCCGTGTAATTTTTGCTGTGGGGGTTCGCCATATACAACCAATATACCGTACAACCTTTTTACAACGTTCCGATTGATGTCATTTTCCCCCAAATGTGCCCAAACACTGTGACGTATCGAGCAAGTACTGCGGTACATTTTTTCAATGCACTCTAAAATATTACAGTGTCATTTACAGTAAAATACTGTACAAAGGCTTATAAAATGACAGTGTTTGGCCGTAATTTGGAAATGCCGCAAAATACTGTCAATTTTATGTCCAATTTTAGGCCTATAGAGAATAAATTTAAAAGTGAGGCTTTTTTATTTTAATGAGTATCAACATTGTTATACATTATTATGAATTTGTAAATATTAGTACTTAAAAGTACTAAGATTTACAGGAAAAGTACTGTAAATTCTACAGGAAAATCCTGGCAACAATTCTGCAAACAAACAAAAACAAAATAGTTTTTAATTACACGTTTCCATTCAAATTCACTGGTTTGTTTTTTGTTTGATTTGTTTGTTTGTTTGTTTTTTGTTTAGTTTAGTTTGGTGAAATATTTTACAACAAACTGTAAATGTTACAGTATATGCATTGTAAAAATTTGGTTGATATTTGTGGATAAGCCTACTTTATAGGGTGTTCGTCAGTGCTTTTTATTCTCTAAACATTTACCATCTCAGTAATAACTCATCAAATATATACGTTTTTAAGAGTTTTGATTAAATTACATTTTGTAGTATACTTAAGAAATAAAGGTGAGCAGGTTACTCCCTTTATGGGCGAATAATGTGTCCGAGGTCGGAAAAAAATAAATAATGGACGAGGCGCAGCCGAGTCCATTATTTTATTTTTTCCGGCCGAGGATACATTATGAGCCCATAAATAATACTGCAAACCCTTTATTTCTATTCTATTACCGAAAACAGCGTGATATAATGAGAAAATGCATTCGCGACCCATTATTGCAGAATAAATGCCGGGCAGCTAAAACTGACCAATCAGAATGCTGCATTTTCAATAATGGGTAGCAGAGGTAATAGAATGTATTTTTTACGGTAATTTGTTGGCAGAATTGCTGTCAGTAAAATAGGCCCTGTGAAATTGACAGTATTTTTAGAGTGTGGTTTTGTTTTTTGAATTTGTAACACAAGGACCAGGTTGAATCTAATTGTTAATACATTTTTTCATTATTTATTTGCATTCAGATCAATACAAATATATGACATGTCGTTTTTGTGTCTTGTATAAAAAAACAAGTATTTATTACCCTGGTAACCAAACATAGCAAAATAATTTACGTCATCCAATGATCTATTACTAGAAAGATTAGTGTGCAATTAGCATGGATTTTAATTTTAAGATGCTCAAAATCAACACTTTTCTATACTAAATATCGTAAGTCATAATATAGCGGCCATGGCAAAAAAATACATAACGCTACCATGGTAACAAGAGGATGATTTTAACCAGTCCCATGGTGCATTGCAAACGTGCCTATATTATATTGTACAAACACATGTAGGGATAAAAGTGTTCAAAGACATTTCAAGAAGACGCAATACATACTCTGCATTTTTGGTAAAGAAACACGACAAGTTGCCCTGCAAGTCTTAAACAAATTTATTATAGATTTAAATTTCTCAAAATCTGTAAACTCTAATTTTCCGGTCCCCGATCGGGATTCCCTCTTTATTTATTTCTCAATGCGACATCTTAGGCCAAAATTATAATATAAAATCAAAGTAAACTTGAAGCATGATACATAAATCTATTTTGAGGAAAGCAACAAAATATACAGCGAGTAATGATCAATGTCTAGGTATTTTACATAAACATACAGATATAGAACATGGCCATGTATGTGGCTCTACGAAACTAAGCTTTAAAAACATGTACGACAGATGTGCGATTGGTGAAAAAAGGAAAAAAAAATCAATATGATAAAAACGGTTTTGGTATGGCCAATATGGAATTAGATACTAGTAATATTGTGATTAATTGTATCCCCCATTTTTTTTCGTACAACCAAGACAAGAAAATGGTTTCTTTTGCACATTGCTTGGATTTTTTAATTTTATTTTTATTTTTAATTTTGTTTAGTTTGATTGATTGTTCGTTTGTTTATTTTTATTTTAGTTGGAATATTATTACTTTTTTTCTGGATTTTTGATTTTTTTCAACAGTTTGAGGGATGTCCAGAAGCATGCCCACTTAATGTATGTAATGTGCTATAGGTCCATTCTGATAGTGTTTGTTATGAATGGATGAAATCAAACCGATCACTTGTACTGCATCCCCGGCCGGCTGATCGCAGCTACAAACGAGCAAGTAATAAGGAGGGACGATTAAACTGCTAATATCATCGTTTTGCGTGTATGGCTTCTCGTGAGAAGTGCTCAAGTTTCTATTTTTCCAAAAATAATATTATGTCATCACTTAGCCTATAGGCGATAAAATACCAGCAAGGAAAATAGAGTCGTTGATACCCGTGCAGTTCTATTGGCATACTGGCTGACAGTCTTTGAAGTAGGCCTATATCGTTCGACAATGTTTTATTTTTTGGCCTTAGTGTTAAGCGTTTTTGGTACTTTTTTAGTGTTAAGCCATATGTACGAGTAAAAGAATGTTTCCTGTAGGCCTATAGAAGGAGTACCCATATAGACCCCCAAAAATCGGTAGTAAGAGAATGTCTTCATTTGTACGAGCAAATAAACTGGTTGCCATGGTGTTCTTTTTTTCATCGCTCTATTGATTGAAATCTTATCACCTGAAGACGCTGGCTATGAATTTCATCTTCCTACAGCCTATGGTGGATGGGTTCGTTAATCACCTATTGTTTACTGATTTTTGATTGTTAATATGATCACTGATTAATCAAATGTCATTAAAGAAACCACGAGGAAGACTTATATGTATAGTAAAAAAATGGTTTTTTTTGTGTTGATCTTGATTCATAGATTCTATTGTGTGGTTGATCTGATTCATAATTCATTAACAATTAAATTATGGGCGACTGCGGGCAGTTTTTTCTCTTGTTATTTTTAAACTCGTGCGAAATTTCACACAGGCTACGACACAAAAAACCTAAAAGATGATTGACATCGAGACATCATTAGACAACCAAATTTAAAAACTACCGATAGAAAATTCATTTCTCAATGGGTTCTCCATGTTCTATAGGTTAGATCCAGTTGATGGATGTTCCGTAAGAGATCAAAATTTTATACCCCTCTGAAATACGGAACCCCATGCAGGCTTTGTTTTTAGGAGATACACACATTCTCTATGAGGGACTAATAACGTTAGTCCTCACGCAGCACTAATTTAGCAATGTCGTTGCAGTCTTTGACACAGACTATATACACCGTGGGTACATACTTTCCGCTCCGCCGTAAGAAAATGGTCAAATTGGACCACAATGATCTGTCAAAATTTTGATTTTAGATTAAAATGACTATATCTGTGGGTCATATTGTTTTTTTGAAAATTGGGGTCATATCTGTTTTTTGAAAAATAACCCTTTTGGGTTAAAAATGACTATAATTATTTTAATTTTTGATTTTTTTCGTTTTTCTAAAAAAAAATATCTTGATAAAGAGAATGACACAAACGTATTTGATTTCACTACCTCATTGTGTCAAATATGACTAATTTAGTGTCATTTAAAATTGACCCGTTTAGGTCATTTTTTTATGATGCTACAAAACAGAAAGGGGCCCATATCTTGGTTGATTCAGCCACGATAGTGTCAATTTTTGTGACCAGTCACTGCCCACTTAAAAGGTTGTATTTTGACCCCATCATTTTGAAAGAGACATGAGGAGATTCCAAAAATAAGCGCCCCAATGGTTTTGGTCGAACCCCGTTTTTTTACACATATTTGGCATGCTTACCATAATTAGATCACACCTGAAATGAATAAGCCGAATACGCCGTCTTTATGTACGACATTATGAGTAGTAGTTGTCTGTCGTGCACTACAGAAAGTCAAAGCGTGGTTTTCTATGGGGAACGATACGATAGCACGAACCAAGTTCAAAACAAGTGTTTGCGGTTTCCTTTTGTACCTGTTTCCAATAAACCTTTGAAAAGTTCTCGGTAGGTGGTCTACAACCGACCAGTGAAAATTTAAGAGAAATTCGTATCCTAAAAGATCTCCTCCTGTCACTTTTAAGTGGTGTAGAAGAACCAAAAAGTTCTTTGAGATGGAACCGGAAATGTTATCATGTTTTAGAACCAAAGGTTCCCCGAGAGGACAACTTTAGAACCAGCATATTTTCTTAGAGTGTTTAGTTGCCAACAAAATAATCAACTGAGAGGCAGCATTAACTATAGCATTTTAAGAAATTCACTTTTTCTCTCTGATTTTTTACTACTTCAAACTTTTCCATCGATTCTGGCCTATACAGGTACTGATATGCATAGGCCTGCTGGTGTTATTCGTGAAAGAAGAGGGCTTTGATTTACTGAAAAATATTGTCCTCGGCTATCCTCTATGCTATATCTCAAACAAGCATGTGTGGTGTTTGTTGTGTTTTGTTTTGTTTAAACAATTTAAAACATTGGATGAACATCCCGACATCGCAACCTGCCTCGGCCCCCCCCCCCCCCACCCGGGGAACTCCCATATGAATGGATATGGTGTAGGCTCGCGTTTCCAAACCCCGGGGCATTCGGATCAGAGGACTGGAAAAATAGGGGTGTTTGGTTAAGAGCCAGCCGCCAAGATTAGTATTTGTCAATTTTTTTTCTTCATAATAAAAATTTCAAATTCTTTAAATTTTCATTGCATTCTTCATAAATCAGCTTTTAAATGCATTTCATGAGTGCACAAGCCTTAGGTCATGAGCCCACAACCGAAACCCTGCACCCCCCGGGATTTTTGGGCACCATATTTTTGGAAACCTATACATATAGCTATCAAAACTCAGGTTGTCTGCAAAAATCCCATCCTGGGTTAAAGATTGAGGGCGCTTTTTCAAAATGGCGGCCCAATATTCACTTAATGCCCTTTTTTGACATATATCTTAAAATTTTGATCTAAATTCATGCACTATGTGACTACATAGTCGCACCAAAACACACCAAGGAATGGTTGAACACCTTTTGGCATGCGTAAACCTGCCTCTAGAGGCGTCATATTTCAAATGGCCACCAAAACAATGAAACACCGTGTATTTATTTACACACTTAATGCCTCTTTAAAGGAAAATGCCGGTGTCCCACCTAATTATAACTACGTTGTCATTCACCAGTGGATAGTTGAGGTAAAGTAACACTTAAATATGAAGTAGTTAGCCTTCAAGTGTATATATAGAGGCGGTTTATGTAAACATATTCTATAAATTACTATAACACTAGACCAACAACCACGGCCTTTTTTGTAACACGGATTACCAAGGGAGGGGTGGTCCAGAATTCCTTACAAGTGCACCCATGCTTATGGATTTTTGATACCAATGGATAGCTTAGATCCTCTTCTTTCCATTGATACCAAAATAAGTACCAACATACCTGTATGTCTGCGTCCCACAATGACGTCATCAAATCCGCAAGTCGGCGAAAATTGGCATTTTCCACAAAAATAGGCGAAAATTCCAATTTTTACTCTAAAAAGTAAGAATATCAGATTTTTTCCATGCGGTTTTCAGCGCTAAATGATGGCAAATTACTAAGTTTTACAGTAAAAAACATAAAAGTTTGTATAGAGCCATTCTGTGCACAATTTATTTTCAAAAATCCACCAAAATATCCTCAGGTCGCAACCACCCCTCCCCCTAGAATTGACGGCAATACACTAACCCCGGTGAAGGTGCTACCTTCACATTTTTTCGCTAAAATGAACCAGAAAGGATAGAGAGCGCTTATCTTAGAAGCTTTTTACGCAATCTTTTGGCTTTTAGCGCACCGAGCAAAGTTCACTAGGGTGAGGGTGGATTTTTGTTTGTTTATTGTTACAGGCAGCATAGTCCATCTGCTTCAAGATACTGGATAATCGATATTCTCTCTGAGGCACTCAACATTGCTATTTAACTCAAGTAGCTTCCACATAATAGTTCAATCTGCTTCATTATTGTGGGTAAACGAAAGCGCCCCGTATGCTGCTGGAAACAATCTAAAATCCAAAAGCCCCTGGGGCTCCGCCCCCTGACACCTGCCACGATTCAGCATAGTCCCATCTGCTTCAAGTAATGATATAACTAGAGCTCCCGAAGGAGCACTCAAACATACTAAAACTGAGACGTTCCGGGGCTGCCGTCACCTGGACCACCTCCAGGGCAGTATAGCTCATCTGCTTCAAGATAATGAGATAACTGTGAACTCTCCGAGGCACTACAAACAATGCTTATTTAACTCAAGAGGCTTTCCACAGGCTCCGAACCCGGACCCCCGCTAGGGGCAGTATAGTTCATCAGCTTCCTGATTGATGAGATACCGAGAGCTCTCCGGATGCCCTGAAACATGCTAACCCCAAGAGCTTCTGGGGCTCCGCCCTGGAACCCCGCAACGTTCAGCATAGTTCATCTGCATTTCAAGCTAAGGACTAACCCCTCAAGAGCTTCCGCCGTCTCTGCCCCTTAACCCCACAAGGGGCTTTTCCCCAATTACCCTGTATGCCGTATGCCCTGAGATCGACGCGCGTTGCCCTGTGCTGCTTATGTGTGGAGTATGCTTTGCCCTCGCATCTGGGAGGGGTCCTAGACCAAAAGCTTGACCCGTCGTTGGATGCTTCCTGTCGGCTTGTCTTCGCCACTCCAGCGGACAACTTAACATGCAGCAGCGTAGCATGCATACGCATAGCTGCCAAGTATCGGGTATGGAGCACCCTGTGTTTGGACCAAGAGACCAGCTGCTGACCGCCTTAGGTCCGTTCCGGAGTAGTTTCTAGGCATTCCGGCCCTTTGAAATAGTCTCTACGGAGTTTGGGGGAGTTGGCTTGTGGAAGACAGACTTGCTTTCATCCAAGTGGAATCTTAAAAAATTGGTATGGAAGCCTGGTGAGATCTCCGCCTGGGGATGGCTTTTCGTGGGCTGAGTGGCGGTTTCTCAGCTTGATTGAGATCCAGAACCGGCCGATCAAAGGTTTCCTTCAGAAGTGAGTCCTCCTGGAAGCAGATCAGGACACTGGTGCTCCTCTTAATCTGTCCAAATGTTGGTGCACAAAAAAAAAAAAAAAAAAAAAAAAAATGCAACATGTCCCAAGGACATTACAGAATTTAGTGAAGCAGCTAGACATTGATGAACCCAACCTCTGGCTAGATCCCATTTGAGACCCTGTGTTTGGATACTAGTGAGAAATTTCAATTTTAATATCATTGGTATTGTTCATTGGCGAATCTTTAGCATGCTGTTTCCTGGTATCGAGCTAATGCAGCTCCTTTGATTCGGAAATTGATCTCTCTTTCCTCCCTCTTCTTCTGAGTGAAGTCTTAATTGTCCTTCGCTTGTATCAGAGTATTCTCCTCTACTATTATATCAGACAATCTTGTGGCATCACTCTCCTGATGGCCACTTGTATCTAGTGCACATCATTTAACTTCAACCATGATCTCTGGTGGAGCTTTTGGCTCTGCCACATCTGCCTGGTACCAAATCAGGGTTAATAATTGGCTCTCTGGATGTGCCAATCTCAACAAAATCTCTCATACAAGTGCTCTGGCAAATCTGGCGATCTATCAAGGCTTAGGAAAGCATCGACACACTTGTCACGTTTTCACTTAACCCTCGTACCTGAGCCGTTTTGTAACAAACTCCCGACCCCCCCCCCCGTTATTTCGTTACTGAACATCCGATTCCTGTAATTTGGTACCAGGGTTAAGCTAGTAGTTTCTCTTTCCATTGGTATCAAAATAAGTACCAACATCCCCATTAATGACGTCACTTTGACGTCAGATGTTGGGAAAATAGAAAAACATGTACTGAATATAGGGTGAAAATTCGATAGTTCGTAATTTTAGCGACTCAAAAACATATTATACCACTAAATGCTCTCATTTTATGAACTAGTCCCTTTTCCATCAAGTAGAGCCAAAAACCGCATGAAAATTGGGATATTCCTAACATTTTGGCGAAAAATTGAATTTTTCCCGGGGGGGGGCTATTGTGTCTATGGAAATTGACCATTTTGCTAATATGCGCACTTTATGACGTCATTGTGACGTAATGCTAGGCATTTTGTACTCATTTTGGTATCAATGAAGAGGATGATCATAGCTATCTATTGGTATCAAATCACGTGCCTGGATTTTCTGGTTGTGCTAGTAATGTTGGTACTTCTCTCCGAGGGGGGTGGTTGTATTTTGGCACCTTTTGAAAGCGCCCTCACGTTTACCCAGTGGGGAGTTTTGCAGACAACCTGAATTCAGTTGCTTATGGTATACGCTTCACAAAATGGTTTCTCCAAAATCCCGGGGGGGTGACGGGGGGTCATGTAGCCCGTATCTACTAGTCTTGGTTGTTGTTTAGAAGGCAATCCCTGCGGAACCTGTGTCGTACGTGAATTTGGTTGGCGCCCATACCGTCCTCGCAGGTTTTCTCGATAATCGGTTTCCTACTGCATCTAAAATCGGACTCTTTCCATAAAGCCTTCCATGTCGTTCTGGATTTACTCTTTGTGTTTGTAAGCACCTAAGGTGCTCCACAGGGCGCCCTGAGCACTTTGGTGGGCATGTCGCGCGTTTTTAGAATTTAAATATTATTATTAGTTATGGGCTTCCCAAATGACCTGCATATTTGGAAAGCCTCTCAAATGGCACTGAATTATGTGCCGTGTGTTATAATTTATACAGTAAATGCCCCGCAACCAGCGTGCAAAGAGTTAAGACTTCGTGTATACTGTAGAGATCTGAGACTAATATAATGAGATCAAACCACCGAGAGATGAGTCCTGAGTCTTCATCGCAGTTAGAGATAACTAACTGAAATGCCTGACTTATCCATTTGAAAATACGATTTAAATCTGGTGCCGTTTCACTCCATAACCAACGATCTGGTTGATCATTTTAAACCGTACACCAGTAACCCAACATATCAATGTTAATCAAAACTTGCACTCAGTCTATTCAAACTTTGTACAATTCCACAAGCTCACCCGGGGCTCACCCTACCTCATCCTAGGAGGCGACTTTAATGTCTCCAATGGAAACAGGAATGACTCTAACAATCGATGTAATTAACTGAAGAGAAAAGACAGAGGTTGCCAGAGACGCCCTCCTCACCCAGAAAGATGTTATTCCAAAACAACTTTGCCAAAGAAAACAGCGGACGCATCCAACATTGGAAGAGTTGTCGACAAAGTTGAATTCAAGAACCAAGCAAAGATTATTGCGCGGACAACATCCTGCACGTTCCTCCCCAACAAACAAACAGTTGAATAAAATTGGAAATCATTCAGAGATTCAATAATCAACCTGGTCAAGCATCAGGTGTTCCCCATAAATCTTCTCAGAGAAAGAAGGAGCACCCTGGGTCAACAACAAACCTGAGGAAGAAAATCAGTACAAAAGAAAAATGAGCCTACTGGACAAATTAAGCCACAGAAGTTGATAACCGGCTTTTCGACAAATAAGCGGATCAAGACAACATATCATCAACCAGAACACCAATAATTTCATTCTAAAGCGTGTTCACTAGAGAGGATGTTGATATGCACGATTGTATCCCTAACAAGTGCTCTAAACCACAACATACCACACAATGTAATTGTGGTATATTGTGGTATCTGATAGTTTACCTAATCTACAATATTTTGTGGTAGTTATGTGGTATGTGATTTATCATAACTTACGAATATTAATCCATCGAAAGCTGTTGGCCCTGACACATTTTTCAAATTATGCCTCTCAAAATAGCAGTCCTGATAATTGCTCCTATATCTTCTTCGTTTCATATTCCGACAGTCCATGGACACAGGCGACCTCCCCTACAGATTGGCTAAAGAACATCACTCCTTCTTTATACAAGAAAGAACCTACTACAGACCCAGCAAATTATAGATCGATTTCCCTGACAAGTGTTTGATGCAAAATTATTAGACACATTATCGACAGCCATCTCTGCTTCACCTTCCAAAATAAATAATATTCGTCGTATATCGCAACATTCTGTCGCAAGCCCGTTCACAACAGAGTCCCAACTTATTCTTATAATTCATGATTTAGCCCCGAATTACACACAACCGCACCATTTACCGACCTAGCATTGGTAGACTTTTCAAAGCGTTTTGAATGTTAATTGTTCCCCACGAGGCATTGCTTATTAATTAGTCATATGACATGTGGTCCATGTCAAGCGCTGAATCAAATCATTTCTCACTAAACGTCCCCAAAGAGTAGTAGTACGTGGGACAGTTTCAAATTGGCATAAAGTTTCTTGAGCGGCGTGGCCCCAAGGAACAGTTATTGATCTGGTTCTGGATCTGGATCAATGTTTTTTTTTATCCTCTAAGCGGTTTCTTTGCTCGCACTAGAGCATTTGACGTGGACCAGGTCTTACTTAGTGATCGGCTGTGGAAATAACTGAAGTAATGGCTCATTTCAGTCTTGGAAAAGCTGTTTAGGTTGGTAATTTCAGAGGTTATGAGATATTATTTCCGTCAATAACCAGTCCAGGGAAAAAACTGTTAGCATACACAGTTTGTTCTAACTAGCGATCGGAAGATACTATCATAGATAGATAAGATAGTGGCGCCAGTCAATGTCAACGAGATCATGACAAATCTTGAACAGCATGGTGAGACGGGAAATTTTACGTCTGTCGTCAAGGCTAGTCCATTCGAGGGATGAAATCATTTTAGGTACACTAGAGTCCCTTGAGTAGTCATTCAAACACATCCTGGCAGCGGATCTTTGGATCAAGTCAAGTTGAGATTTTTCTTTAGCCGTCTTGAGGAACCAGGCGGTAATGCCATATTCAAGTTTAGGTTGAACGAGAGCGAGGTACCGTACAGACGAGATTTGACATCCGTGGAACAAGATTTGAAATTTCTGCGAATGACACCTAGTTTTTTTCTGCTGCTTTTGGTAACACTGTCTATGTGGGGTTTCCAACAAAAATTGTTGATACAGGTGATGCCTATGTATTGATGACTATCAGTAACTCGCAGGATATTACCGCATAGCTTGTACGGAGTGTGGATTTTCTAGAAGTGAAATGCACAATGAAGCATTTGTCGGTGTTGAAACTCATCTGCCAATCCTTACTCCACTTGGTAAGGGCATCAATGTCACGTTGAAAGGTTTGATTATCATCCTCCGAGTTTAATTCCCGATAGACTAAAGCGGCGTCTGCAAGAAGGCGGTTCTTAGAGCCTGTAGCGTCACAGTTCTTAATATAAATCAGGAATCACAACTGACCCATGATTGTTCCTTGTGGAACGCTAGCTGTTACGACCGCTGATGAGGATGAGATACCATCAAGGAGAATTTTGTTAGCGATTGGTAGCTATTGGTAAGAAAGGATTTGATCCACTAATGAATATTCCCTCTTATCCCGTAGTGAGGAAGCTTGTTTAACAAACGAGTATGTGGGACGAGGAATAGTTCATTGGTAGAACACCAGCGCTGTCACCTTCGGAGCCTAGTTTTATCCGTTTTAAGATAAGCACTCCTGATATATATCCCTCTGTGAAGGTGACTTAGTAGGGAAAATTCACCTTATGCAGTATCTCTTTGTCTAGATAAGTGTGTTCTGAGGTCTCTGGGCTTTGGACCAGACTTTGGCGGGTTAAACCTGGGTTTGTGCGCGCTCAACTATTCCACTTCCCTCAGAGCATATTGCTGGAGTTGCTTGTAGCTCCATCTGTCTTAATGCCTTTGAGCTTCTGCTGAGCCAAATTACGTAGCTCCCTTTGAGTGCAATTTTGGCTGTTGTATCGGTTATAGCCTTTCTCTTTCCTTTAGGAATGCCCAAGGATGCCAGGCATTTGTTGACTGATGTATTGCAGAAACATCTGTTTCCTACTTCTATTGGAAAGTAGTATGTATAGACCATCCTCTGCTATCACAGACAGCCACTAAATCTTGGTATTTGGACTTCTTTCTTGCATATGCATTGGATAGGTTCTCCTACATAGGGACCGTCAGTTCTATGATGATCACTGTCTTTGTTTGGTAGAAAGATGGTGATATCACTGGTCTCTTAGCTGTCTCAGTAATTTCTTGAGGGAACACTATTTGTTTGTGTTCCTCATCCATCAGGAATATCCAATCATTGGCCTTCTTCAGAATGTTGGTTGGCTCTGTCTTAGGCATTGGTAAGACGTGAATTTCGATAGGTTGTACCATCAGCTGTGCGAAAGGCTATTGGAGTTCAGACTCTCAGTTGTGATGTTCTTTTCTGATTTGCCTCTACGATGTACGGTGCCAGACCTGTAGAGATTGCTTTCAGTGTTTGGTCATGGCGCCAGTTGTATCTTCCGCTTTGTAATGAGTAGCTACAACCTTTGAGGATGTGGAACAGTGTACAATGACGATGATGACATAATTGGCAGAGTCCAAGATTGGTCTTGCCCCACAGCTTCAGATTGGCAGGGGATGGAAGTTGATCATGAATTGCGTTGATGTGGAAAGACAGCAGCTCTGGCGTCCAGACATACAAAAGTTTCTTCCAGAAGGTGTCGCCCTGCATGACAGACTCCCAGTTCAATCACTGCCCTTGTTTCGTACTTCCGTAAAGGTAGACCAACATGTCTTCCTCATCTACATCTTTTATTAGTCCGGTGAGGCATTTCCTTCGTTCTCGATGACTCATGTCTTTGATCAGCGTTTGGTTCTTTTTGTACCCAAGACCGGTGTGAAAGTAATCATAGTCCGGCAGGTATCATTGTACGGGCTCCATAGACGACAACGGAATAAAGCGTGAAACTAATGTTGCGTAAAGAGTCAACTGAATCGATTGCCCTATTGTTTACCATTGTTCCTGGACTGTGAGACCGGCGGACCATATCTCCTGCCACACCGGCTCTATCCGTCTGACCTCTAGCCATTTCATTTAGAAATAGATGCCGTTCTTTGTGTTCTAATTCTTTTATACCATTCCATCTGGCTTTCGTCTTCTTACTTTCCATGCATTTTCTGTAGGGTGTCTGTGTACTTCCATCTTTAGAGTACTTGTTTAGATGGTACTTAGTTACTTGCATACATTTGACTGATGTGGTTAGCCTTTTCAGTTGCAGGCCATAGTGTTTCCTGCTCCTATATAGAGCGCTAGTGGTGGTGCATCTGCTTATACCTGCCCATTGCTTCAGGTGTTTGGTGCAAGTAGCTTCGCCAGACTTTCGACGTAGGAAATTGGGAAGTTATAGACGGTAGTCCGGTGCTCGACCCATATGACTTTGCGCAAGCGTCCACACAAATTGTTTTGATGGTTTCTAGGCAACATTGACCTGCTGATTCCAAATCTGGATGATGCCACTTTGGCATCATTGAGCATTTTTTTTTTTTTTTTTTTTTCATGCATTTTCTGTAGGGTGTCTGTGTACTTCCATCTTTAGAGTACTTGTTTAGATGGTACTTAGTTACTTGCATACATTTGACTGATGTGGTTAGCCTTTTCAGTTGCAGGCCATAGTTTTTCGAGTGTTTCCTGCTCCTATATAGAGCGCTGGTGGTGGTGCATCTGCTTATACCTGCCCATTGCTTCAGGTATTTGGTGCAAGTAGCTTCGCCAGACTTTCGACGTAGGAAATTGGGAAGTTATAGACGGTGAACTTCCACGTTATGAGGAAAACCACCTTCGTGTAAATCCATCCAAGACACAGGTGTGTGATTTCCATCTACGCAACCGTGAAGCCAAACGTCAGCTTAAAGTTACCTGGTCTGGAACACCCCCTGGAGCACTATAATAACCCTGTCTACCTAGGAGTTACCTTGGATTTTTTTTTTTTTTTTTTTTCCAGATGAACATGACTATACACCTTTTAACCCATTATGAAGCATTTACAAATTTTACCCCTGTTAATTTACCCCCTACCCTATCTCAAAATGCTCAAGGATGCCAAAATGGCATCATCCAGATTTAGATTCAGTAGGTCAATCTTGCCTAGAAACCATCAAAATATTTTGTGTGGACTCTTGCGCAAGGTCACATGCAAGGTTCTTTGGGCCGAGCACCAGACTACGGTGAACTTCCACGTTATGAGGAAAACCACCTTCGTGTAAATCCATCCAAGACACAGGTGTGTGATTTCCATCTACGCAACCGTGAAGCCAAACGTCAGCTTAAAGTTACCTGGTCTGGAACACCCCCTGGAGCACTATAATAACCCTGTCTACCTAGGAGTTACCTTGGACAACACTCTATAAGACCCACATCGAGAAGACGAAGAGTAAAGTATTTTCACGCAATAATATCTTGAACAAACTCACTGGCACAAGATGGGGTGCTCGCCCACATACCTTATGATCGACGGCACTTGCACTGTGCTACTCATGTGCAGAGTATGCTTGCCATGTATGGAAAAGAAGCCAAGAAGCTTGATTCAGCGTTAATGCCTCCTGTCAACTTATCACAGGATGCCTCCGTCCAACACCAACGGAAAACTTACACATCCTAGCAGGAATTGCTCCACCAGACATCCGTCGTAGCGTAGCGAGCATGCAAGAGCGTAGCTGCCAAGTATCTAGTGTGAAGCACCCTATGTCTGGACAGATACCTGCTGCCAACCGCCTTAAATCCACGGAGAGTTCCTTAAGAAAAGTCCTCTTGAAACAGTAAGGAGCTTAAGAGAGTCGCCTTGTGGAAAGAAAGGCTTGCCATCAACCAAGTAACATCTATTGGTATTGAACCTGTTGAGCATCTCCCACCTGGAGCTGACTCCTCATGGGCTGAATGGCGATGCCTCAACAGATTGAGAACCAGAATTGGCCGACCAGGTTTCCTTGCAGAAGTGGGGGCTACCTGGGAGCAGATCAGGACACTACCTGTGGTTGCGGAACAGCACCACAGGCAATGGAACATCTCTTGGTCTGCCCACTGCTGGAGCAAAAATGCACAAACAAGGACCTTACGGAATTCAGCGAAGCAGCCAGACGTTGTACCCATCTCTGGCTGGGTCATATTTGAGAACCACAGTGTTTGGACACGGTAAGAAGAAGAAGAAGTTTGGGTACAATAAAATAGCATTATTGTATATCCATGGCTTCATAGGCCCACTCAGTTGACTTGAATTGGTTGTTTGAAGCATTTCTGTCAGCTTTGTGCATACCATGTCTCTGATGTTATTGTCCTTCAGCCTGTCGTTATAGATCAGCTTTCCGGGGAACCGCATGGGTTGACTGTGGATTTAAGCAATCTGCTGTCCGTCTATTTCTAGGCCGGGATCTATTGCGTTTTGTGTCCTTGTCGCTTTTGTTCTGCGTTGGGGACAAACCTCTTCATGGCATGAGACTTGCATTTGCTTGATTTGGCTTTCACGGTCCGTGTCCACTTGAGGAAATTGTTTACTATATTTACAAGTTCTTGGCATCCTTCTGGACTCCTAGCTACGAGGGTCAGGTCATCTGCGTATGCTTTGGCAGATGATACGATGTAAGATCCACTCATGCAGTACCTGAGGTGTTTGGACTGGTCTAGGAGATCAAGACACAGATTGAAGACGGCCAGAAACAGCATGCAGGAGAGTCAGTTGTCCATTCAGTTGTTTTGAAACATATGAACAGCTCATCGTAGTATTTAAATATGATCTTCCTAATGTGGTCTGGAACATGATACCACTCTAAAGCAAACTGTACATGGTTGTGTGGTACATAGTACCGTATGCATTTTGCAGGACCAGCCATGTTGTCAAATTGGTTTACCATTATTTTTGGCATCTTGGAGCATTTCATTTAGTGCTTCTGTTTGTTTCACACATCCTGATATTTTCTCCATGAAACCCTTCTGAATGGATTGGTAGTTCTGTCAGGTAGATGGTTCTTTGAGCGAGAATACCCATTCCGAGGTTACGACTAGAATTCTTCAGTGTGATGGGCCTGAAGCAGGAGGGATCACTAGTGTTCTCCTCTTTGGATATAAGGATGGTTTCTACCATTCTCCAGCTCACAGGTATACGTGGATCCTGGGTTTCCTACCGGAAATCATTTTTTACCGAAATTCCTATCCCACAATGCACCAACGATGTACGAGTAGATATGCATCACTCCATGCACGCTCGCTGTTAAGTGCGCCTCCTTTAAACTACACGCACATTTTGTGGCGCAAAAATTACAAGGCAATCAAAGAGTACTCGTTATTGGTAAAATTTATGTACAGCAAACGGTTTTCGCACAGTTATGACAGAAAAATGACCGTATGACACAAAACACCATAGAATATATATGCGCTATTTATTTTATCTACTTTATTTTATCTATCTATTTCCAGGATCGACGTATTGCGGCTGTCATGGACAATATGATTGATCGGTTGATATGGCTACGGGGTAGTCCGGTTGTGAGTATCCCACTTGAACAAAAAAAATAACTTCATGTAGTAGCCAGGTTGTTCTAGGGCATTTCTTCCACACTAGGTATGGGATGCGATTGGAACGCTGGCATTTCTTCTTTTCTGAAGCTGTTTAACTCTGGGTGGTTTAGTGTTGAAAGCATTGGTCGGCTTTGGTGGTCTCTTCATGCCCTTTAGAGGGTGGTATTTTGTAGTTGCGCTTTCTGTCACTGTTGACATTTTTAAACCTTCTCTGCAGCTGTTTTGCTGAAGGAGGGAGATCTTGATTGTGTCTCATTCAGTAGACGTTTTGCATATTTATGTGGATTTTGTCGAAATTGGTGCTGCTCTTTGCTGGCACTTTTCCTTTCTTGTGATTTCAGCTCTAGTTTCCTTACTTTGTTGTGTAAGCGTACGAGCTTAAGGAAATCCTTTGAAAAATCCAGAAGAACAGCATCGATTTTTTTGGCGTCTATAGACTTAGCCATATCATCAGAAATGGTGAGAATATATAAGTTGAGTGTCACACCCCCTCCTTTTTCTAGAGCCAACATGTTGAGTGTCGGTGAGTATATTAGTGGTCTAAATGAGACATGATATGACTAGACTGGCCAGGATATGTTCGAAAATTTTATAAAATATGGAGGTTAGTGTAGTTGGCATATAATTAGATGGAGAATGTTTGTTGCCTTCTTTAAAGATGGGTGAGATGTGAGACATGAGCCAATCTGAGGGCAAATTGCCACTGTTCAAACTCTGAGAAAAGAAACCAGCGAGTATGGGGGACCAGTTCGTCGGCATACTCCTTAAAGGTGCTTGTTCCGATCGTCTTTGGGACCCCCCCTGATTTACCCGGAAGTAGTATCAATTTTGATATCAGATGAAAGGCCATATTTTTCTCATTGTCATCCTGAAATTTCAGCTTTCAAATCCATTTCTTTCTCAAGATACAGATAAAAAACTACCGTTTTAATGGTTTTAACCATCAATATTTAGCACAGTAGTGAATAGGTCGTCTGTCTGCCTTCAAATCTCTTATTGTATCCACCTACAATGTACGTACCTTGTACCAGCAGGGAAAGGTCCACCAGCTATTCATGGGCTGTACCGATGCAGGTGTAGATATCGTTAGCATCCAAGAACATCGCCCAATCACAACCAACCCCACAGAAGAGCTATGGACTGATGATAAAAACTGGGTGTTATTTTACAGCGCAGCCTCGGACCAGAGACAAGGCGGTGCTGGTATACTTATGGCAAGACATATCTACAAATGTTTGCAAAGTGTGAAGTCCATTTCCAACAGGATCATCACTGCCACATTCCATGGTAACCCAAAACTTACAGTCTATGCACCCACTGAGTGCGCTACACTTAATGACAAGAGTGAGTTTTACAATACACTCGAGGACCATTTAGAACAGGTCAAACACATAACATCCACCTGGTTGTGGGAGACTTCAATATGCTAGAGTTGGAAATGACAGTCATCTATCACATCCCGAAGTTGTTGGCCGCCACTGTTTCTATGATACAACAAACAACAATGGTGAGAGACTGGTGAGCTTGTGTGAAGAACATAAACTTCGTCCAGCAGAGATGAAATTTCCACAACCTAAGCAGCGTCTGTGGACATGGATGCATCTAGCGGGGGCAACGCACCAGCTGGACCACATCTTAATAAACAGCAAGTGGTCTAACTCTGCACGGCCTACAACTCAGTAGAACTAGACTCCGACCACCGGATCGTCAGCACTTTGCTCGTCTGCAGCCTTAGAACTACCAAAGGGAAACTTCTCATAAGACCAAAGTTCGACTGGAAGAAACTGCAAGATACATCCACAAGAGGCTACTTCCAGTTGGAATTGTCCAACAGATTCGAAGCCCTCCAGTGCTACGATACATCAGCACCAATCACCCAGAGGTACCAACAATTTGAACATGCTGTCGCATAGGTAACTGAGAAGGTTGTTGGTAAACACAGACCATGTGGCATGCCGAGCTGGGTAACTGACAATACTATCCATCTGAAGTCAGAGAGGGATGAAGCCAAAAGAAAATACCTGGTTTCCAAGTCTTAGCAGTCCAGAGAACTTTGGAACAGGCTTAACTCCAGCTTGAATGAGGTTACAAGTTTAGATGAGGCAAGCCAGGCTCTACCAACACTGGAAGATCTCAACTGCTGACTCACGGGTGATTATACCACCACATGGAAAATCATCCATAATCTATCCGGCAAGACAAGAAAACCATTGTCAGGTCAACAAAAGAGGGCACTCCACCAACCAGTGAGAAGGACCCTACTTTCAGAATTGAAGGAATATTTCATTTCCTTGCTCACACATCCACACGGTTCACTATTACTGAACTGCCTCCACCGGCTTCTCAAGATCTGCCCATCGAAAACCAATCCACCAACACTATGGAGACGCTACTAGCCATATGCCAAATGAGAACAACCAAGGCGAACTCCGTATTTACGCGATGCGTAAATATGTCCCCAGCCGAATTTCGCGATCACTAACAATGAATAAATTCAACTACAATACCCCAACCCTCCACAACACCCGCAGCAGCACCCCCACCCCATCCCCACACCGTCAAACCCAACACCCCAACAACCAATCCCAACACCCCACTCCTCCCCACACTCTGCAACCCAACCCCACCCCCTCCTTAACACCACTCACACCCCCGTAACACGCCTCCCCTCCCCCACACACCCCGTACACTCCACTGCTCCACCTCCACACCACCCCCGCAACACCCTATACCCACCCCCTCCCCACCAACCAACACCCTCACCCCTCCCCCACACTCCCATCCCTCCCAACACTATCACCCCTCCCCCAGCACCCCCAACCCACCCCCTACACCATTCCCACCCCACCCCCCTCCGTCAAACACAACACCACCCCCGCTCCCCAACCCCGTCCCCAACCCCCCCCCCTCCCGACCACCCCTCATACCCTACCCCCCCCCCCCCCCACACCGCACACCCCCTCCTATACCATATATTGGTCTCATGTAGCTAAGGAATTTTTGCCTATCCGATTCTTATTTCAGATAATACCGCACTTACGCATATTTAATTAATTAGCTCATTTGCAATACCTAAGCCGCCTATCTGCATACTTTCAAATTGGCAAAAAATGTGGCGCCCCATGATAAGCTTTCATGCCGCGCAGGAATATTGAGTATCCCATGTACAGTGTCATAAATAAGCAATTACGCTGCTTTTTGCATATTAATTAGGCTCATTTGCTAATCAATTTGCCCAAAATACTTCCAAAATCTAATCAGGTCGAGAACTCTTCAGCCCGCTCCTTTCCACAAGGGAAACATCATTAATATGCTGCGGACCTCTAGAAAACTTGTACACCGGCCTTGGCAAGGAAAATTTTCATAAATTATGCAAATTGAGATCACTTTTAGTACTTAATTAGCATATTGTAACGCACAAAATCTAATCAGGTCGAGACTCATCACCCCGCTACCCCGCCTTCTTTCCACCAAGTTTTACAATCATTGGGGGGGGGTGGCATTGTTGGCCCTTCGGAACTCCAGATAAATCGTTTACAACGTGGGTTAACATTTTTTTAACAGACGACGAACGGACGGAGACGTACGAACGAACGGACGGACAGACGCTGCTCATTTTACAGTCCCCTTTTTCCGACGCGTTCGGGCGGAACATAAGCCGCCGCTTGACGTGCCTTACAAATCTAAGACTCCAAAATGTGGTGATGCAATGGCTAAGTGAGTTCATGTCTTTTGTACTGAAGTATACCGCAGTCTTACTCCACTCACCCACCAATGGACCCCTAGCTCCTTGTTCCCTACCCAAGAAGGGAGACCTTAGTCTGATGACCAACTATCGAGGAAACATTTCGGATCCTTTCGAAGTCACCACCGGAGTTCTTCAGGGTGATGTTTTAGCTCCATTCTTTTTCATCATATTAGTAGACTTTCTACTGAAAAAGGCCACATCAGATTGTGACTCTGGAATTGTAACACACCCTCGCCGCTCCAAAGTATTGAATGACTTGGATTTTGCTGATGATATTGCCCTGCTGGAATCCACTCTTCCGTCGAGGGCACAGACACAGCTGGTCAATACTGCAGCGGCAGCAGAAAATCTTGGCCTCATAATAAGCATATCCAAGACAGAGTACATGATTGCAAATTGTCATCCTCATCCAACACTTCAAGTCTATGGTGAATCCATCAACCATGTGACAGATTTCAAATATCTTGGCTCCAAAATTGCATCTGCTGCAAACGACCTAAAAGACGCCAAGCATTAGCATGGAGTGCCTTCGGGAATCTAAACGTCTGTTGGAAAGCCGCCCAAATTAATCCATCTCTCAAAGTCAAAGTATTCCACACTACCATGTGTGACCATCCTACTCTATGGCTGTGATCCGGGGTGCTAATCACAAGACGGTGGAAGCAAAATCAAACCACGGGTGCCTTTGCACGGGGGGGTCTTGCGTATAGGGTTAGCGTGGAGACATAAAAACGGAAGGACCGTGTCTCAAACACCATCTTATCGTTCAATGACCAACACTGAGCCTCTTATCCACCTTGTAAGACATCGCCAGCTGAGTTTCCTTGGACACATCCTTCGTCTGCCAGAGGAAGAGCCTGCTAGAAGATACGCTCTCTACATACCACCTCCCACCTCATGGCAAAAGGAGACCTGGACGTCCACGCACCTCTTAGCCTACATCCAACGTGTGCTAGGGTATGATAAAGGCATGATACAAGCTGAGCAAATAGCCACACTTGCCAAAGATAGATGTGCATGGAGAAATCTTGTAATCGCTTGCTCCGCAGCCGAAGGATGATGATGATGATGATGATGATGATGATGATGATGATGATGATGATGATGATGAATAGGGCGTTGCACTATGCTTTATCGCGTCTACCATCATAACCACAAGTTGTTTCCAAAACGTACTTGATAGTCAGTGTGTACACATGTCAGGCTCTCATATCAAGTAGAGAACACGATAGACAAAAATCGGAACAAGCACCTTTAATAATCCTGGATGGTATTTTGTCAGGGCCGGAGGCCTTATTTGGTTCTAAATCTGACAAAAGCCTTTTGACGCCCTCAATAGAGATATCGAGTGGAGCTTTAAGTCGAGAAAAGGCTCACCCTCCATGTCTGGAATGTTTTCAGTGTTTTCGTGGGTGTATACTGACTTGAAGTAATTGTTTAACTAGTTGGGTCATCTGGAACAATTCCGTGACTGTGGAGAGCAGAGCATTATTTCTTAGTGAATTTGTCTTCTATGAAGGTTAATGAATAAATTTAGAAGGGGTGCCCCTCGCGAAAGCGTGGGCCGAATCCAGGAGGGGGATAATCCATAATACAGGGTCAAAAATGAAAATTGCTTGGATTGCTAAAAAAAGGTAACCAAAGTGTTCGTCTTGTTACAAGGTTTAAAAAGGTATAGTTTGTACTACCTACAACGTGTGGTTATGGAGATATAAGACATCTTTAATATTACTCCGATTTCTTTTTAATTGGGCTCAAATTTATCATCTTCCTCTAAGACTGCAACCAAAATATTTTGCACTGCCTAACGTATTTCCAAAATTCAGGGATCAATATAGATCAATGGCATTGACCTTAATTTGTTGGTCATTATCTCGACAACCAAATCAAAAGAAGTTCCACTATCTCTTGTATCAATCCTTGTGGAAAGCTTAACATTTTAGACCATTTTTAAAGCAATCGATGCAGTATTAAATATAACCTTTGGCGATGACCTTTGCATTTACGATTTTTGTCTTATACCAACCGTAACCATACGTTGTAGCTAGTCCAACTATATCCTTTTTTTAAATCCTTAAACAAGATGAACACTTGGTTACCTTTTTACAATTTCCATATTTTTTATAGGTAACCAAAAACATGAGTGAAAATCACCATTTTTTCATGATTTTTCTTCTCACAAAACACATTTGTGGTGACAAAGATTTATCAAGTTTGGATTCCTTGGTCCCTTTCTTTTTATATTTTACTTTTATGTTGGACTATGTTACGAAGATACGGCCAAAGTCAGTTCCATTGAATTCCTGCCTTAACACCAACCTTAAACACACCTACACGTGAAGCAAGCATCTCAAACAAGATTGCATCACTAGGATGGGACAGCTTAACAAGATCGCGAACTGCTCATCGTCTGACATGTTTGTACAATCGGCACTGCTCGTTGGAGAGTAGAATTAAGACTACATCTAACCTAAAGCAATAATACCTTTTTTAAGAGCGCCTCTAATTTTCCAAAAATTTTTGATTTTACACGGTTGCATTGGTAACTTGATAGTAAACTATACCTGTGAATGGTTTTAGGCCGAAATGTCTAAGATTTGGCAAACGAAGGAATTTTGTAATTATGAATAATTAATATCGGATATCCTCCGATAATAATTCAAACGCTGTTGGAAACGGCCCTCCAATATGAATAGAGCCGGGAAATAGCGTCCATTTACGTGTCTACGCTAATCCATTAGATGTTTTAAATTGGTTCAGCAAGTCAAGTTAGAGATCATTTTCTTGAGGTGGCATCTATTTTCATCAAATGGACGGACTAAACTTCGCATTTCCAGTCCCTGCCGTTAATTACAATCTGGGAACCCAATTTTAAAACTACAAAATTGCTTATTTTATGATAAATCGCATTTTTGATGATTTATTCGCAGGTAGCATTTTCCTAGACAATTACCAACATACGTGGCAAAAAATATCAATTTTGAAATTTGGGGCGCTCTTCGAATATGTCTTTTTATTAAGACCTTCAGAGCCCAGACGTGCCATGGATAAAATAATAACAATTAAGATTTATACTAACCAACTTCGAACATCATTGCCAATTCCGTTTTTCCACGTACAATAGCACAATGGAACAACCGCACCTCCTCATGTACCATTTGTCTTTCGGTTCTCACCATCTAAGATTTTATTTTTCATTTCACACTTAACAAATGCCGACGGCTAAATTTGGGATTTCTTGGTCGCCAAACCCCGCCTAGGCAAAGATTATAGAGAAAATCGCGCCCAAAAACAGTCATTTGACTATTGGCGATTGTTGTGTGTCGATAATGGGTTTCGGAATGGTACACTAGCTTTGAATGATCTCAGCTTTTTCTTACCTGTATCGTCTGAATTCTTATTTGAGGAAGATATACATGATTTTCACAATAATACTCCGCAACATATTACACAGAAAAAATTGCCTGCTAAAAGTAGACAGATCGCCATAATGGGCTTCAGATCTGTAGGTAAGTAACACTAAACACTACAAGGCCCCAGGTACTGGTCTGTAGTAGAGCTGTAGTGTCACTGTCTGAACACAGCTGTGGCAACTTACTACTGCCGGGGTTTCCGATTTTGCAATATTGAATTCATAATATTTCGCTTCAACTTAAATGTATGTTATCATTAAGGGTGCATGTACGGAGTGCCAGTGACTGTTCCAATAGTGAAAACTTCAGCCAGACCTCTTTCAAATTTCACCATTGCAAAGTTTTAAAAGAGATTTATTTTTTAAATTGTGTTAGAAATTTATCGCGATGCACCGAAATGTCAGCGATTATCATCATTATTCATGATCATGACATTGCATTGGCATTTGCCATGTGGGCCATTTGCAGTGCACGCCTGGAAGAAAAAAAGTTCATCTTTAGATATCTTAAAGGGGCATTTGGTGATCCACACCTCGTCCCCCCGACTTACCCCCTCCACCTAAAAAATTGAGATCTTATAATTATCTCATCTGAACCGTTAGCCTTAGAACATGTGTACCAAAGATCGTCAAATTCGTTGTATTTGTACGAAATTCGCATTTTGTATTTGTTCTTTCGTAAAGACAGAAATTACAACAGCACGGTGGCCTATGGTACCGTTGGAAACAAAGAATTGCTCATATAGGGTGGGCTATAAAATATGATAATTTCAGATAATTTTGTCCTACCTCTTATTTGATGTAGCTTGATCCCCTGAATCTTTTGACACCAATTTTGTCAATAGCGGCCAAAAAATGAGAAGGTGCCCGCCAACAAAACCCATTTAAGGGAGGGGGGCCTGAGGGGGGTCTGAAATGATAAATTTGTCAATTACTTCTGGATATTATGGGCCATATTTTAGCAATGTTAGGTTAATTTTTATGTTTTTGAGGCAGGAATCCATTTTGATGCATCCGTCAGGTTTTGGATTTTTCGTTTTCATCATTAAAATTAGCCATTTTAACGTAAAATTCAGCCACGAGGGCGCTTTGGGCCGGCCAGCCCTAACCTTACTGATTTTTAGATATGTTTCTTTTTTTCTATGTATTAAAAATATTAAAAAAAAAAAAAAAAAATTATATCATAAATTTTCAGCACACAGCTCTTTTTTGTTTGGTCACGGTGCCATTTTTATAATTTTTGGCATGTCTCATTGAATAAGTGTGCAAAAGTTCGTTGACCTACACACAACCCTATGGCAACAAATGTGTAATGAATGCATTCCAATTAAACTGCTCCACAATCGAAACGTTTTAGGTTAAAGAGCTCAAATTACAATTTTTTGCGGTAGGTACATCAATTATTTACCTTTAGACAAGTTTTTCAATGATTGCAATCATAAAGCGCGCCTACCTTTTAAATGCAAAACAGCGCCCTCATAGCTGAATGTGACCCAAAATCACCATTTTTATATTTATTACGAAAGCGGTAGATCTGACACTGCTGGACCATTTAAATGGATTTCTTGACATCAATACATATGTTTAGAACACCAACATGGCTTAAGTCTAGTAATTATAGTAATTGACAAATTTATCAATTTCAGACCCCCCTCATACCCCCCCTCCCTTAATTGGCGTTTTTGGGCGGCACCTTCTCATTTTTTGACCGATTTTGACAAAGTTGGTCCAAATGCGCAGGGGATAAGCTGCATCAAATAGAGTTAGGACAAATTAGTAAAAGGAACTTCTTACCGTGATGAACGTTTTTCTTTGGGCGTACTCGCATCACGGTTAGAACACTGCCGTATACAAGAACCTGTAGCAGTGCAATTTGGTGTAAAAATGAAGAGGCCTCCGAGTCAAAAAGGGTTTTCCGCAAATATTCGCCGTTTTTTTCGGAGCATAAAAATTGGTTTAATATACTCCCTCGCTCGCAGCTCGTAAACAAGGCAACACACTTACCTCAGAAATGTCTTTTTCTAATAGTGCATAAAATACATAATGATTAATTCTGATATACAAAATTCGGGGGAAATCCTTCCACATACCTTTGTTATCGTTCCCAACAGGTGACGGTACAGCGGCAATCTAAGCGCCATTACTCAACATGTGAAGCAAATTGTAGATGTCTATTTTGTTTATTATTTCTAAGCCTTTTTTGCAAATCCTGTTTGAATTTGTATTATAAGGACGGTTAGCAACAACTTGGGTGAGTAATTTTTATCTGATTGTATTGGTGAATTCATAAATTTGCTGCTGCACGTTTTTAAGTAAACTCTTCTGCAACCTAAAATAAGAGCGGTCCATAACGAAACGTCATTCCGATTAAAAACTGCTCCGTTTTGCTCGTATATTTATGGTTGCATTGCGAACTTAGTCCAATTAGCTGAAAAATATCATTTTTCCTCCCCCTTTAAGCCCACCTCTCTACTCATAACACAAAACGCAAATCGAATCACCAATTTTGTGAATAAGCGTTTCTCAAGGATATCTGTGAACCATGAATAAAACTGAAGTGCTGGAATCACAAATGCACCTTTAAACGTTTTGGAACATTTTTACGAAATCTAACCCTAACACAACCTTTACCTGCAGGATACCACACAATGGCAAATTTTGTGGTAAATTGTGGTAATTCACTAATTGGATGTGTTCAGCCACAAATCAGCATCATTCACTTCTGTGGTAATTGGTAGTTACACATCCTAGGGCTTTGTCTATTGTGTGGTATGAAGTAATTGCTTGCAAAACATATGAATGATGTTAGGGTTAAGCTTACATCAAATTAAAATACTGACGGAGAATGTACTGTTTGTGTGTTTGATTGATTGGATCAAGTTTCAAGAGAACCACTCGGTAGCTTCCCACAATGCATTGCTTCTCAAAGCATGTTTTGTACCAGGTACTGATGCGAATCGTTACGGGTGATGATGGCTAACTTAACAGTCTTACTGATGCGATCGTTTTTCGGGTGAAATATGGCTGAATTAACAGTATTGATCACAAACTTGCATTTTAAGAATGTTTTTCATCTCTATCGATTCAACATGGCTACCTGTACACAAAAATCTCCATTGGAAACAATGCATTGTGGGAAGCTACCTGATATTTTTCCTTGATCTGATCTACGGCGGGCTGGTAAGTACGTATTATCCTGTTTCTAAACTTAAAAAAAAAAGGTTGGCGTAAATTAAAACCAGTGTTAAATTCTCAGACTGGAAAAATATCGAAAATGGGGGGAAAATGGATCAAACCGAGCGACTGCGTGTTTCACTTTCTTTTCCGTGTCTGGAGCACCAAAGTACCAGACAAAAACGTTCAATTTTCTCGCTAGGTTCTATAGGTTCAGACCTAATTACGATGTATTCAAAACAAAACAGAGTAACAGACCCTCTGATGCAAACCACTTCGTTTTCCGGAGATATATTTGAGATTTAGTTTCATTTGAAACACACTTTCGCTATGACAGACTGATAACGTTAATCTCTTGCGCATTATCTTTCGCAGTCTGTGACACAGACTACACCTTGGGAAATACTTACCGGACCGCCGTACAGGCCCTGAAATTCGTCGGAGTTTGCGAGAACCTCTCGCAAAAGGACCTTTGCGAGAACCTTTGAGAACCTTCAGGAGTTCTCTGCTTTAGGTTCTCATAGAAGGAGTTTGCGAGAACCTAACAAAAACCATTCTCAATTATATTGATAAAAGAAATAGATGTGTACTAGTCTTAAATAACATTACTGGTTCAAGTTTGTACTTTATCCTTTATTTTTTGACAATTTGTTTGGCATACAATGCATGTTGCCTTTTGAGTGGCACATGTGGTGCAGTGGATCAGCGCTCGCCTCATGAGCATAAGGTTGCGGGTTCAAGCCCCGCTGTCGCCAATGTGTTGTGCACTTGGGCAACACTGTAAACTCAAAGTGACCTAAGAAGGAAAAATCAACGTACTTATAATCCCCATGTTCAATGAAGAATTAGTCTTGGCTAACAATAAAAAGCACTCACAGTTAGGGCTCTAGAACTCCAACTTAGGTTGCTATAGTCTGATTTTTTATTCCTGTCCATTAAACGCATATTGACGATGGTACGAACACATCTGGAGGGGATGTGTTGAGATCAAAACTAAAAAGCCGTATTAACAGCTGAAATGCTCAACTTTGTTCAGCAGAATAAGATGCTTTAAACCCAATTTACATGAACCCTTTTAATATCGAATATGTAAAGGCTTCATACCAGATTCAATTGAATAGATTATCTTACATCGAGACACGCTATCGATTCCTTTGTTTGGAGACAATCAAAGAAGGGGTAATGTGTCATGAAAATCGAGGCCGGGTGAACCTCTAAATCTGAGGAAGATTAGGCCACGTAAATATTGTAGTTCGTTATGAGTGACCAAAACCTTAAGTATTTCGATATATGATTGGACAAAGACATCAAACATTATTTCTGGAACAAGACGAATAAATGTAACCCAGCGTAAACGAGGCTTAAACGTATCAGATTTTCTAATATTCCTTAGTGACGAAAAATACTGAATGAAGGAAAAATCATACTGGAAAAACAACAACATATGTAGTATTGAAATTCCTCATGTGATTGTAAAAATGGTGGAGGATTCTGATAGTGGAGATTCTCCTAGTTCCAATGATTGTAACCTC
>JAMKCH010042484.1:0-12815 GCA_023653785.1 Ophioderma brevispina | reverse complement strand
TGCCAGAAGAAATGGTCTAGGAAAAGCTGTTTGATTCCTCTTCAAATCTCCATCGCCTCTCTTTTCAAATGTTCAGTCAGGTGAGTCATTACATAATCTTTTAATTTTTGCAAGGATTTGCTTGTCATAGGTTCTAGCTTAGCAAAAAGCATGTGTAGTAGCATGCTTATTAATTTTCATCAGAGTCCAAGATGCCTCAATTGACTACAGAGCAAAGGGTCTTTGTGGTAACTGAGTATGCTCGCACCCAAAATTCAACGGCAGTGCAAGAGGCATTTCGAGCACAATTTCCTGAACGTGACCCTCCACCCCAGAAGCACGATATTGCGAAATTTTAGGAAGTACCAGGCTACAGGAAGCAGTCTTAATCGCAACAGAGGGAACTCTGGAAGGACGTTCTGATGAGAACATTGAGGCAGTTAGACATCTCCTACAGCAGAATCCACGAAATGTTAGTGCCAGAAGAAATGGTCTAGGAATTCCATCTGCAACATTTAATCGTATCACCAGACTTGATCACAGATGGCATCCATATCAAATTAAAATTCGGCACAAACTTCTGCCCGCGGACTTGCCACGACGACAAGACTTTGTCAATGGTTAATTGACCAATGTCAAGGAAATGGCCGGTTCCTCACCAATCTTGTCATTGGCGATGAGTGTAGTTTTTAGATGAATGGGAAGGTGAAGACAGTTAATGTTCGGGAGTATGCTTCAAAAGGTCATCCTCCAGAATTCAATTTTTATGTGAACTTCAGTCGAGAGAAGCTGAATGTTTGGGGTGGCATAAAAGAATAAAAATCATAATATCTTGACAAAATACGGCATGTTATGCTTAGCCAGTTACAGGGGTCTTTATTACAACAATTTCCAATACAACAGTGCAAAAAATGGACTTTGATGAAAAATAAGGGGCGTGATTTGTTTACATTGTGAAGAAATCGCTGATAGTGGCTTTAAGTTTTTACGAGTTAGGCAGGAATCAACGAAACACCATTGTCTACAATTTGGGTAGATAAACACGAGAATTTTTTCTCTTTTCCCGAGTATAATCTGTCCCATAGTTTCAAACTAATTGGAAATTTAAAAACCTAATTCATTTTACATTCACCATTTTCTCACCAACTTTAATATTGTTTGACTTAGTCGCTGTTTTCAATTGACTTTAAATGATGCTGTAACCAATAATGCCAAGTTAAGGAAAAACTATCATTTTTATTTCTTTTTTCATTTCGTTTTCATCGCTTTCTACTCCTTTTGATTTTTTTCACCTAGTAAAGAGAATTTATAAGTAATTTTTTTGTAATTGTGATAAGAAATCAAATTTCTAATTATAAATTATCCCCCAAAACTTACCTACAGAAAAGGCGACCACAAATGCGATCCTTCCATGCTCTCTCATAATGTCCTACTTCACCATATATTAACCATATTTGTATCCCACCTGCTGTTAAAAGAATATAATTTCTTCATTGGTGAGTTTGATTGTGTCGTAAATGAAAATGGTAATCAAATTATAAAAGAGAATATAGGCTGAGATAATTTTCTCATTAAGACGTAATGCTATATGGTAAAAACTACGCTTACTCTTTCGTTGCCATGTCAGCTGATGTAAGCAAAGCAATTAAGTCAAGTCGTGTAGAAACATTGAAAATTATTGGTAATTTCTTACGGTCATCAGTCCATTTGCTGCTTAGCAATAATTGTAGGCCCCGGTTACCTTGATTACTCACACGCTTTCGATGTAATCATCTTAGTCTTCGAACTCGCAGGAATTTATCACAAATATGCCCTATAGCGACAAAATGGCGATACACAGTTGAACTAACAGGACGATATGAGGAAAGAAAATTAATAAAAATGTTATATTTGGAAAATATTATAAAATTTCAAAATGATGAAAACCCTTCATAAGAAGCCAACAAGGTGAGTAATTTCATGTTACAATGTTATTAAAGTGGTTGCAGACCGGGGGCGGGGGGGGGGGGCGTAAATTCATCTGCAAATTTTAAGAGCGCCCCCAATTTTCATTTTTTTTAGATTTCTGCACAGTTGGCAAATGGCTAGTAACAATACTTGAGAATACGAACTTCTCTAATGTGTCGCATAAGAAGGATGTAATTAGAATAATTAATATCGGATGCCGATAATAATTCAACGGCCGCAGGATTAAACTTCATTCCAATATAATAGCGCCAGTTACGTGTTAACGCTCATCCATTGGCTGTTCCAACATGTACAAAAAAATGACACAAATAATAATTACAGATGACGATTTGATTTCCGATCTTTTGAAAGGCGTTGAAATTTGAAAATTAGTCAGATGGGGACGGGTACTATGTATATCAGCAATTTGGTGGTTCCGGAGGACCCAAAAGGGTGATTTTGATGTCCGATGCAAAGGGCATGTTTTAGAATACCATCTCGATAAACTTTGAAAAAATTTAATGTGCATTCGTCATTTTATGCACAAATGTAACTACACTACAATGAAAGCCGTTAGGGTTTGTTACACGTTTTAATACTTAAGGCGGGTTGTATGCAGTCTTGCATTGCTTTGGCATTTGGTGACTTTTTATCATTGATGAATGGGATGAGGTGTGTGAATTTGTTTGCCTGCGGTTAGTTTGAGTTAATTTCGTAGACATTTCATGCGACATCGTCATATGTATTTGTTTAACATGTTTAAAGAGACTTTAAGAGGAGATTTCCAGAAAGAAGCGCCCCCAATTTTTGTCGAACCCCGGTTTTTTGCATATTTGGAATGATTATCAATGTATTAGATCACACCTGAAGTGAATTAGCCGAATACGCCGTCTTTATGTAATAAGATGATGATTTAGTACTTTCTGTCGTGCACGACAGAAAGTCAAAGCATGGTTTTCTATGGGGACGATTGCGATAGCAGGCAAGTTCAAAACAAGGTTTGCGGTTTTCTTTTGTACTTGTTTGTTCAATAAACCTTCGAAACGTTCTCGGTAGGTGGTCTACGACCGATCCAGTGAAAATTGAGAGAAATTTGTATCCTAAAAAAAATCTCCTCCTGTCACTTTAAGTACACATTGAATATTTCTTTACTTCTTCGTTCGTACGAATTGTACACTAGTGATTTTTTCTCGGTCTTCCATCATCTATAGGCTTAATAAAAATATCTCACTGAACAAAGTGCAGCTTGATTAGTCAAACGATTTGAGACTCTATACAAGAGTAATTTTCTTCTAGCCTCTCTAATGATATTTTACAAATTAGACTAGCTCAATTGTATTAAAAGCTAATGGAACAAATGATCAATGTAGTATTTTAAACTAAACATTAGTCAATTGGATTGGACAGTTTCAGTCAACATTTAAAGGGGAACAAAACCCTAAATATTCGATCAGCATATGTTTATATGCATATATGACGGTTCGAGTAGAAGTAATTTCGGTCTCTCAAAACTATTCCCTCTAAAAATAAAAGTATTAATTCAGTGTTCCCGGGTGTATCCATTTTGACTTTTGATGACGTAGTCAGGGCCCACCAAAGAGTGCCGGTGAAACAGTCATACAGGTGTCCTACATGTAAACACTAAAACATTTCTTTGTGATGGCGAATTGCGGCTATTCAAAACATTCCATGTGTATTTAAAGCAATATTAGCACATTTTTTTGAAGAGCGCCCCCAATTTTTCAAAAATTTTTAGGTTTTTACACGGTTGCATTGGTAACTGGTTAGTAAACTATACCTGTGAATGGTTAAGCTGTACAATGTGTATGTTTCGCAAACGAAGTAATTTTTTAATTTGATTAGATTTTGTAATTAGTATCGGGATCCCAGATAATATTCGACAACGGCTGCTGGAAACGGCCCTTCCAATATAAATAGCCGGGAAATACGCTCATGTACGTATCTAGGTCATCATTAAGTCTGTTAACCTTTCACCTTCGCAATATTTACCGAATCGACCGCTTATCACATTGAGAGTTGTCATCAATCGTCGTCCGTTCACTGCTTTTATCTCGCATTGACTATGCCCAATTCACTTGTAATGGAATGTCGCCAGAGACGGAGTAAGACTTTACTTCCATCAGATTTGTTTTGAGAATAGATCAGCCATGCTGGTGTCAGATTCTGATAAAGGACACCAGCCACACCACTCCTAAAAGAGCTCCATTGGCTACCAATTAGTGAGCGCGTTTTTCTTTAAGCTTATGCTTCTTACTTACAAGGGCTTTTCCGGACAATGCCCCATCTTACTTGTCCGAAATTAACCTCTCTGTATTCCTGGCAGCAGGATTGCGTCTGCTGTTACAAAAGCTCCTAACTGTTTCCGCGGACTGCACAAAAAGTCATGGGGTGGTGACAGTGGCGATGGTGTCGAGCAGAATGCGGCCCGCCGGGGGTAGGACCGTATGGAACTCTTAACTGGAGGCGCCAAAGTAGGGGGCGTCGGTAAGTATGCGGGGGCGAAAAAACAACGAGTGAAAAAGGAAAAGAAAGACAAAAATGAGAACACTAACAAGTCCAATAGTGGGAAAGAGACAAAATAATAACACATTTAAGAACGCACATCTAAAATTTCATCTATTGTGCGAAGATTGATTGTGTGCTTACATTTTTTTTTTGTTATTGCCCACATGATATTAATTATGCAGCTGTTGTTTGTTTGATGTTAAGTACTTTATCTCATAGTAATACAACGGTCTTGTAAAGATTAACCATGTTTTAGGCTAAATAGTAATTACGCTCTTTTTTGTAAAGCGCTTTGACCTTGTTTTTGAGAGGCGCTATATCAAATGGCTTTTGTATTGTATTGTATTGTATCTACTCTCATCGATTAGTTGTTTTTTTGGTTCCGGCATTCCAGTTAGATGTAATTTTCTGAGGTGGCACTATTTCATCATTGACGGACATACACTTAGCATTTCCAGCTCTGCCCTTAAGTACAATCTAGGATCCCATTCTAATTACAGAAATCGCTCATTTATGATATATGCATTTTTTTTATTTTTTTTATTTTTTTTACTTTTATTATTATTACCAACATAGCTGTGAAAAATCTCAAAATTGAAAATTGAGGCGCCTTCCAAAAAATGTGCTAAGTTGCTTTTAAAATGGCACACCCATTCAGATGTTTTGTATGCATTTGCTCAGCTCAATTGGCTAATAAGTAGGATTATTTCTTCATCCCAGTGCGCGGAGTAGTTCTTTACTGTGTATTCAAAAAACAAAAAAAAAACAAAAACCTACTGAAGAACTGGTATTTCTGCCATTCATTGGACCATTCAGCTTTTCACGTGGGGTGGTGGGGAAACAAAAAAAAAAAAAAAAAAAAAAAAAAGTAGAGATTTCTATTTGACTCACTTTATATCCGATAAAAGATCTGGTCCACACGATATTGCAATGTGCATCTGACTATAACAATTGATTTCTGCCAACGAAATGCATGCATGTGGAGTGTTTTGAATAGCTCGCCATTCATCACTAAGAATGATGTTTTGCTGTTAAGTGTGCTTCGCTAGTAGCGATGTGCGGCTCCCGTCGTACTGTACTCATACAATAGGCTACTTTTGAGGCGCAGCAGCTAACTTGAAAGAAGCCTTTTGTATGAGTACCGTACGACGGGAGGGCGCAACACGCCTATATAGGAGCCGCATGGTCGGCTTTGCCGGTGTAGAAGTAATTATTGTCCGGCGTACTGACATAGTCCGGGAACAAGGGGTGAACAATAGGGCAAATATCGCTTCAGTTGACGTCTTCATCTAACATTAGTTTCACGTCTTATACGTTATCGTCTAAGAGCCCGCGGACTGTGGCTCCCACCAGACTACATCTGCTTTCACACCGCATCCTTTGGTGGGTCCTGCTACGTTCCAAAGTCAAAATGAGAGGGTATGGGTTTGAGAGATAGAACTTATTCCTGTATGGAGTATTATATGTATATATAAACATAAGCTTGTCGCTCTTATAGATTAGTTGCCTTAATATTGGTAGTCGCGAACAGCGGTAATAGATCCCTCCATCGGGCACTGTCCAATCTTGGTTACTAGTGACATGAAGGTCACGATCTCCAGCTATCAAAAAGCGATGGAATTTCAGAAAGCAACTGGCCCATGTTAACAACTTAGCGCAGGCGAACTATAAATGAGTTACAATACGTTCATGACAATACGCTCATCCACCCAGAACACATTTCAGTAGGGTTTGTAGCTTGTACATACCTTGACATGAACTGACGTGTGATCTGGTCTCATATACCATAACCCAAAACCAGGGGGTTTATTTTCTAAAACGCGTGGGTCTCAAAAAAGGAAACTCTCACAGCGCACTCTATTTCACGAAAACAAAGGAGTAAACCACACCAATTTCATTCTGTTTCCGATCACAAAAAAAATCTTTCAATAGGTCATCATATTGACTCAAGGTATGTAATGGCCGATAAATTTGGAACCACTTTTTCATTTTATCCATCGTATTGGTTACTGTTTCAGTATTCCTTAGACATAAACACATTTTCGCAAGCTCATTCTTTTGTTTATATGTTTCTTTTGTTTTTGCGACAAATGGTCACTTCTTATATTGAAAAGTTTTAGTTTCTGCAATTATTAGAAATTCGCAATATTTTGTCCTCATCCTTCTTTACTGTGGCTGCTCTGGGGGTCTCTGCTGTGTCTCCTGGCTGGTTGTCCCCCCCCCCCACCACTTGAGGAAGAGGCAGCCTCTAAGACGATGCAGGCTTGCGTTCTCTTTTCCATTTCAGGTAATCGACTTCTAACCATTCTTGTCCGTCGATGCTTGCAAAGGCAATGGTTATTCTGTTGCGAAGATCCCCTGATTTGACTCCGCTCCAATTTGCCCTAGGGGAAACTGAGAGAGTGAAGTGTTGTAAGGAACCACCAGCAGAACTTCGCAATAGAATAACCGCTGGCATTTGCAAGCATGGGACGGACAAGAATGAAGAAGTCGATTATTGAAATCTAAAAGAGAGCGCAAGCCTGCATCCGTCTTCATGTCTTAGAGGCAGCCAAAATTGGGGGAGGGGGGCAAACAGCACAGAAGAGAAGATCAAGATCTTGGATTTCTAATAATTTTAACTACCTTTTCAATATCAGAACGAATCTTGTCGGCAAAACAGAGAAACGCATAACGAAAAGAATGGCCTGGCAAAGTGTATTATCTAAAGACAGCTCAGACATTAACAATCCGTGGATAAAATGAAAAAGGATACAAATTTTCAATCGGCCATAACTCGAGTCAATATGTGTCCTTTCGAAGATTTTTTCATCTCGAAACTATGAAATGCACTTTTCAGATTGTATTAATTTGTATGGTTTACTCATTTTCTTTGGTTGATACAGAGGGCGCTTTGAGGGTTCCCTTTTTTTTTGAGACACCCGGTACATGGTGAATCAAGGATGCACTGAACTGTGCCAAGGTAATTGAGATTTTACTAGCTCATAGGACTGTGTTATAGTATCCTCCATTTTGTGATTAAAAATATATGTTAATTTATTTTTCGATTTTAACTTTAGAAAGAGTTTTTTCACATATGCAGTACTTATTAATTCCATCGTGGAATGAGAAAAATGGAATTCCCCTAGTGCTATAATGAGATGATAGCCAGTGTTGTTTACAAGTCAGAGATCACTCTAGATGAGCTAAGGTACTATAGTATTTGAGATTTTCGCATCTGTGTTGCAAAACAATGATTGCATCATATAGGTATTTATTTCCCCATTATGTCATCAGTGTAAGATGATGTAATGGCTATTTGTGTGTGACCCAATTGGACAATCATGCTATGATTATGCATGATGCTAATGTAATAGAGTAGGAGATATTACAATCCAGCTCTGAGATAATATAGGCAGTGATGTTGCTATATATGATTGCAAGTAGAATTTGGATGTCCAGAGATGGTAAGATTGGAGCATACTCGTGCTGATTGATATTTTAAATACCCCATGGTAATTTGTCTGCTGTCATTAATAAAGCAACGAACTGCAGTTTTTTTGGAATAAAAAAGGTTCCAGTTTGTGGGTCCTAAAAGTGAATATTTATTACAGCGACTTACTTGGGTACTGGTTTGTGATTTTTTGTGTCGTCATCGGGGGACTACGAACATTTTCGGCTTGAACCGCTGGACAAAGTTTTCTTCAGAAAGGGGAATTAAGTGCGGAAGAGATTCGCACGGACTTATCTTGTGGAATATTATTTTGTGTCAAGACTCCCTTTTTTATTCTTTGCTATGAGGACACACAATCTTTGAACTGCAACACTTCTTCTTACTTACGCATCACGTCAGAGTGGACCATTTATGTAATATTGCGACTTTTAAGTACATGAGTGTATCGGTTTATTGCTATTTTTCATTGTGTTTTGGTACGTACTAAATCTTGAACATCAAGTTGATGAATGGAGGGAAAAGTTATAAGAAATCAGTGTTATTTTAAAATTCAGATAATTGTGCACAAGTGCTCATTTATTTGTGCTTGAAGGGTATTTTTGACATGTTCCTACGCGCCATCAAGCAGCTAAACATCATTCCAAAGGCGGGAAGCCCTGTTTGGGACAGTGAATCGAGGAGTTTACAAATTGTATTGTAATGCCAAAAACTGCGATATTGAGAAAAATAAAATGCGACCAGCTACTGGACCTGCTCGCAAAAGTGACGCACCAGATAGGAGGGGGATTATATAAGTATCACTTTACCCCCTCAGCCGTAAAGCCTGGACACCATCACAAGCCCTCGCTTTTGGTTTTTTTTTTTGTAGCCAAGAGCATCACAATCTATCATCATGGATCAATGGTCATCCTCTACCTAAAGCAGGTTGTCGACAGCCCATCTAGTCATGGGTCACCTCAACAGACTCGGAACTGTCGTCGTCGTACAAAGCACTTCCATCAAAAGATCGGTGTGGAACATTCAACAAACTGCGATTGTTGAGAGCACAAACCAGGTCGACACATACCCAAAGGAATCCGGCCTGATCGACCAGGACGGTGAAAAACTTTCCAGCTGGACTGGTTAAGACCGATCTTTCACTGTGATTTTGGACTTGCCCTACAAATGAAGAATTGTTTTTTATCTTTCCCCCAAAAAAAAAAAAAAAAGAGGTATAGCTAATGCCTTTATTCAAACAATTTTTTTTTTTATAACACAACTTACAACATTTTTTTCAGCTATTTTTTAGAAGTATACATTATTGATACTCAGCTTCACACTTTCTTTTTTGTTACATAGTAACATGTTAAGTTATATATTCCAATAAAATCATTGTATCTCTCATTCATTTGTACTAAATTCTACCCTTGGTTATTTTGACGATTTGGTCCCAATATCATACACTTTTTGATTTCATGGCATAAATATGGGTTATTGGTGTTTTCCTTTTTTGTCCATCATTATAAATGATTTTTGATCTGTAATAGAAAGTCACGGGGGTCAAGCTATCAGGATATTTATAAATGCATAATTCTTTTGTTCAATGTTCCAGCCAAGTACAATTTTGTCAATGAGATATTTGAAATTGCTTATGTTCTGTGACTTGAATTATATATTTTTCAAACTTCAGACAAAACTGATGCATTGTAGTTACTTTACCAAAAAATGACTCCATATCCATCTATTTGATTACAGATTTTGCAGACATTTGAATTGCTAAGATACCATTTTTATGTAAGTTCTTTTTACAACAAATTTGGTTATACAAGAATATTAAATTTTTATTATTTTAATTATTATCCCCCGATAATAATTCAACGGCTGCTGGAACGGCCGTCCATTGTCAATAGCCGGGAAATGAGCGCCATGACGTGCTACGCCGCATCCATTGTTGTTTTAATATTTTCTGTCACGTCAAGTTTAGAGGTTATTTTCTCGGAGTGGCACGATTCATCATGGACGGACATAACGTAGCATTTCCCGCTCTGGCCGTTAAGTCCAATCTGGAATTCCAATTCTAATTACAAAATCGCTTATTTTGTATAAATACGCATTTTTTAAGCATCTCGTTCGCAGGTATAGTTCCTAGACACTTACCACAACGTAACTGTGCAAAAATATAAAATTTTGAAATTGGGGGCGCTCTTCAAAAAATGTGCCAATATTGCTTTAATATCAAAGGATTAAATATATACATTGAACCTCATTACGGTACAACATCATTGGGGCTGTAGGCCTAAATGTTTTCTTGTATTATAATGAGTAAGCTCAACTCTTTTAAACATGGTTTCTTGGGAATATAAAATCAGGTTTTTTTATTATAAGAGCTTGTAGTGCAGGTAGAAACCTTCAAGGTGAACCGTACAGTTTGAGTATATATACAATTTTTTTGCTGAAAATTATAGATTAAGGTGTGTAGAATAGGAATACGCCGGGTGCCACCTGGGCATCCTTGGGCATTTGAGAAATCCAAGATTGCGTCGCATTATGATAATTAATATTCAAAACCCTATATTATCAAAGTAAGAGTTACTGGATATACTATATGAGCCAATGAACAAGTGCACTTGTAACATTAAGTCATAGTCAAATTCCAAAATGGATCCAATCCAATAATTTTAAAATATGCCCGATTACAACAGCAAATACCTGCGATAAAATAGACTTGAACTACGTAAGGTTAATTTTTGACACATAAATGTATATTTGGATACTTTTAAATTGTTAACATGGGCGTCAATCAATATGGCAGCCAAAAACGTGAACATTCAAAAAATACTTCACACAAATTTATAAGTATTACAGCCTTTAAATCGAAATCAATTTGCCAATGAACTTAGAAATGTACCTTTGATCCTTACCAATGTACAACATACATTTCAATTTGTGGTAAATGCGCCAAATCGAAATAAAACCAATATGTGCAAAGTTTCAAATACCATAGGAATTACATTTTAATCAAATAAGAAAGGTTTTTAAAATTTAAATTGACACTTTTTATTCATCGTGATTACCGGGGTAATCGCTTGGTTATGATCATAGGACATTTTCTATCGTTTTTCATGACACAATATTATAACTTAAGGTAATATTAGAAATTTGTGTCAAGTGTTTTTTTGAAGATAATCACGTTTTTGACTGCCATATTGATTGACGTCCATGGTTACAACTTTAAAAGTATTCTGATACAATTTATTGTATCTAACAACATAATCGAATTACTTCATGTTTATTTTTGATCGCAGGTTTTGCTGGTTCAGGTACTATTTTTAAATTGATTAGTGTTGTCTTCCATTTTGAATTTGAAGTATACTTTACTGTTACAAGTGCCATCCATTTTGTCATTGGATCCTATAGTTAGCTAGTACTCCATATTTTGATAATATAGGGTTGAATATATAATTATCTTTATGGCGACCGCCATCTTGGTTTCTCAAACTCCCAGGATGCCCAGGGTGGCACCCGGCAGATTCTTATTCTACAGACCTTAATCTATCATCTTTCATCACAAACATTGTGTATATACTCAACTTTACTGTCAGGTCATAATTGGGAACCATATCCACCCACGATTGGGTTTAACGAGTTTCGACTGTACCTAAAAACCTTCGCTCCCGGGTCTTCGCTGTATTATTCTATTATAACCAATGGATAAATTGTGGAAACAATTAGTTGTTAATGTTCAGACCCCGGGATTCAGACTGCTTGGAACATGAAAAAGATATCAAAGGTCTCATTGGGTAGGACTGCAGACCAGTGGCGGTAACCAGACCTTCTCATTTTGAAGCCCCCCCCCCCCCCCGTTACGCCACTGCCGCAGATAGACTTTTTTTTTTTTTTTTGTACTATTTGACACTCTCTTATTTAGTACTGTGTCTGTATTGACTTGAGGTCCTCGGCTGGTTGTACTCACATTAAGGCTTACGGGTCTTAACGCTACAAGAAATTCAACACTGGGTCCCCATTTTCTAAAATATCCTTAGGGGATCCTTAACGGGCATATATTTCTGAGAAAAATCATATAAAGGGTACATTTTGGTGAAATCACCCTAAGAAATGGGTATCTTTTCAACTCGACACCCTATAGTCTAAACTAAATCTGGGTAACCCCCCCCCCCCCCGGAGGGGTTTTGTGATTTTCACGTTCCCACACAAAACCATTCCCACAGCAAGCTCCAGCAAAAACAAGTCGGGTGGTCCACAAGCAGGGTTCCCAGCCCATCAGGGAAATCGGATAATTATTTTACTTTTTTCCAGTCATGATAGTAATGGAATTTAATAAAATGCCTCCAATCAGTGAAAGCATCAGGGAATTTGATTGGCCCAAAAATCAAGTAGTCAATCAGACTCTTATTTGTTTTTTTTTCTTTTTTGACCCTCTTTTTTACCTTGACCTGTGGTCGACTGTTCAAAAGGCACTTTAATAGTTGAAATAATTATCATGGACTTTTGAGACTTCATCAGGGAAAAATCATGGATTTTTGTTTTCTTGAATGCTGGAACCCTGACAGGGTCATTGGCATAGCGTTGTTCATTGGTGGGAGTAACAACCTAGAACAACATATAGCATATTTATGTCAATTTGGACACACTGCTGGAGCACACCACACAAGCCAGCTCCTGAATTTTACGAATATTTTACCGGCTTTGTCTGATAATTTGCACTATTTGAACCAAAGACAATTTGTAAGTATCTTTTGATAATCTGTTGATGTTTTGTCAATATTTCTGCTTATTGTGCGTTTTTTGAGGAGATTTCTTCTCGTTCATCTTTGTCGACCCTTGGTACTAGCGGTAGCACTGAAGTACAGTGAACTCCCTTGATGAATTCTCACACATCATCAAGGTGTGATAAACACTATTTAATTTGCACGGTCAACGGGCGCGGCGT